>BGPR01013110.1:14339-31408 GCA_013235015.1 Araneus ventricosus
AAAAAGTACCACATTATGACACGGGCACTATTTACCCTCACTAAGCCACTGGTTGGATCTAAACACTTGAAATTTAATTAATTAAGATATTTCGAGAAGTTTTAGCCAAAATGACTGATCTTCATGCGGAAATTGATAATTGATATTAAAAAATCCCCCCCTCACTTTTTCAACTAAGATATATTATATGAGATATAAAATATTCATGTGTCCTGCACCTAAAGTTCTTTATCGTTTCTTGAAAAATATTTTACCTTTTTCATGAAGTGGAGTTGAAAAAAATTGGGATAAAATGTTATTAAATGAATCGATTACGCAGACTGTTTCGAAAGTATTGCTTCACTTTGAAAGTCTGTAGAGTATAAGAAGATATGGCAATGCTTTTTCGAAACTAACAAGGGAAAAAATCCATACACAAGTGTCATATCTTTAAAAGATTTTAAAGGTTGTCGGGAAAAGTACGAAGGAAAATGAAAACGAAGGAAGATAGGGATTATTCATCTGCAATCATAGCACTTTATTTTCGAAAAAATTTCACATTACTCAAAGCATCCAGACAGTTTCTGTTCCTCCGTAATCATAAATTCACAGCAATCAGATGTTTTTCATTTTAAATCGCACATAAAAAATACAACAAATTAATACATCTAAAATAATTGCTTTCGTTTTAATAAATTCAGAATTATTTAAACGCGTGTATAAAACTTAATGGCGGAAGACATTAATCCATGTAAAACAAAAGCTACATAAAAGCCAACAAATGCCGAAATACTAATATTTCCAATACTTCAACACAATACAATACAAACACACATTGTTAGAAACAACAGGAAAAAGAAAAATACTAAATGCTTTGTAAAAATTGTGTGCTAAGATGTAAACTGAAGAATTAACGAAAATTCCATTCAATAGCTAGATTTAGCAACGCATGCAGAATATGTCTATATGTCGAATAATGATATTCCACCTAGAACATAATCGCAAACTAAGAACTTATTCATAAGTCAATTAGGTATTTTCATCCATTCTTCAAAATCATGATGTAAACTTAATTGTGTTTGCTTTACATCTTGAAATTTTTACCTTTGTTCTTCCTTTCATAGTACCCCATTTATACACGATGGTACCATAGTTTGGGAAGATGGAAGGCTAATCGATTTACAGGATATTCTTGATCTCAAGCTATGTTCCCACTGAATGAGTTTGATGATATGTCAGGTAATCGCCCATAAAAAAAAAGAAGTTTACGCTAAAGGTGCCCTAGAGCATGAGAAACGCGTTCCGTCATTTATTTGCAACAGCCGTCGTACATTTTCCGTCGCAGTGATTTCAAATACCTTCAGCTCAGTATAGCAAATAATTCTAATTCTTCTAAGAAACACCGGTGCCACGTACGGATCATATTTCTCCATGCAGGGCCGGCCTTAAGCCGATTGGACCGATTGCTCCAAATAGGGCCCCGCGCTAGCGTGCTACAAAGAATGTAATCGAATTTATTCAAATTAAAATCAATTATTGTTTTTAACAAATTATATGAAAAAACATGTTTTTGTTGCATTACAAAAACATGATTTGTTTTAATAAATCCAAGAATGATTTGCAAATATAAATTACTAGGGAATGTTCACGATAAAATAAAATAAGATTTTTCAAATGTTCAGATGCGAAATAAGAGTATATACTTCCGTTTGAATATCGTGGACATTATAATAATTAATGGGAATTCAGTTTAAGTTGAATTTCCAAGCAGTTTTTTTTTTTTTTTCATCGAGAAGACTACTTATAGTAATTTTGATTGTCTGAAATAAAACAATTTAACTCTTTTCTACACAATAATTAAAATAATGATGGAAATGTTGATTTAAATACTGTTATTATTTTTTTATTAAACATGCCATTTGATACCATTGCATATTTCTTTCTACTCTACCAGTAAGTCTTTTAAGATGAGTGTTTTATAGAAATTATGAGTAATGTGCTTACTAAAGAAACGCTCATTTTAGTAGAATAAATTATTACTATTCTAATTATAACCTTAAACGGGAATAAATAATATTTTTAATTGTGTTTATTAAAATTTTGCAAGTGAAAGCTTAATTAGCTTATCTTAAATTTGTAGTCTTGAACAGTATGCTTTATACGGCAAATATAAATATAGGCAAGAGATATTTTGAAAGAATAAGTAGGAAAAAAAGACGAAGGTTTGTAGTTTTATGTCCTGTTGTTTTATAATTTAAAAAATATCCGATCCTATAAATAAAGAATATTCAGACAGATTGATAGAAAAAGTTTTGTAAATTATTAACCGTTTTGTCTGAAATCAATTGTCAATTATAGTTTTATATTTTTTTATAATCAAACTACTGAAACCATTACATATTCTTGAATGATCCGTTATCTCAGTTTCGTAATAATGTTTTGTTGTTTCAGTTTATCATAATATTTGTTGCCCAAAAACTCCTTATATATAAGGCCGCATTATCAAATAGACAATGTGGGCAACTGCCTATGGACCCCTAACTTTTGGGGTTCCGTGGATTTTTTTCCAAGTATTTTTAGTGTAGCACAGTACTGATTCACCAGTCAACAATGCTCTAAGACTTTCCCTGCTATCATAAATGCAAGATAAAAAGGAGTGCCCTTGACTCTATAGCAAGGGATTCAGAACCAGGGAAACACATTTTATGGCCCTAAAGGGGGTGGACGAGAAGTCTGCGTACTTCGTTTCCTGTGAGTAAGAATGAGACAATATACTAACGGGGGGCTGGAAAGTGAGAAATTTTTGTAGGAAATAGCTAGACACACACGTATATTACAAATTGATGCCGCTGATATTTTATTGTTCCCTCAGGCTCTCAGCATGTCCGAAGAATCTCTCTTTGCCAGCAGTACGGGGTTCTTACTAGAGAGGGTACAATGACATATTTCTTCTTTTTCCTACAGCTCATTTTACTACTATTCGCAAAAGCCCTGACAAGAGAAGTAAAGGCATCATGCAATTTGGCGGCTAAAGGCAGGAAAGAAAAAGGGTGTTGTGTGTTTCGGGGCACAGTGATCAAATTACAACGAGGAGTGGTCCCTCCTTTCTTCTGGTTTGCTCGAGGTCAGGAGGATTCGTAAAATACTGACTGCATTCAACGACCGAATGATTCGCTTAATTTATTAACTGTATATTAATTATTCCAACTTACTTTAAATACGTAAAATTATTTAATTTTTGGTAAGCTGAAAGCATTAATTGTTTTAAAAGAATGAATTAGTTTTACAAAGAAAAGAAAAACAGTGAACAGAAAATGTATCAATATTTGAAACTAAATTTTGAGGCAATGTGTTTTGAATTTTATCAAATTAATGATTTTGATCTTTACATTCAATTGTTAAAAAAGTATTAGGCTGGCTCTTTGAAATCATGAAACAGAATGACGATTAATTTTCGTTTTGATCATGCAAAAGATGGTTTATTCAGATTGAAATCGCAATTATTACACATTATTTAACTAATTATAACCTGATTGTTTAATCTAATTATAAAAAATAAAGAAATGTCATAACTTCCAGAGAGGATTATCCTGCCTTAAGTGAAAAAATAGATTTAAATTCATAGTTAAAAATCAAAATAATAAAGTAAATCTATCCAAAAAGTAAATTTGGTTGAAGTAACAAAAAAAAACCTAGCAAATATCTTTTTGATTTCAGAACATTATCCTTAGGATTTTTTTTTTTTATGTTTTTAAATTTATTGGAAACCATTGTTGTCCAATTTTTGCTTACAGCTACCTGACACTGTTTCAGAAGTCAACAGTCCTGGCTAATTTCCGTAATGCAATAAAAAAAAAGTAAAAACAAACTTTCAACAGCAGGGTAAGAAGTATTGCGTTACTAATAAGGCATGCCGCTTTTACATGGGAAGAAACAGGACATTCACTCTCCAGCCCTATATCAAGGGGATGACACTGTTCTATAAAAAGGACTGGGTAGCTTCGTTTCCTTTCTATAAACAGGACCATACGACAAGTTGACTAAACCGTGATAGCTTTTGACTGACCCTAGATATTGGCAGTTTTTTGAAGACAGCTTAAACGCATAAATGTAGATTTGTTTTTTTAATTATTTTTTTTTCTTTTAAACTTTTTAAAGAGAAATTATCAATACTGCGTTTATTTAACATGTTTAGAATTTTTAAAAAAATACAATAATTTAACAGAAGAATTAAATAGAAACAAAAAATGGCAGTTTTAATTTGCATATTCTTTTTACATTTTTAAATCTAAGAAAACATTTATAAATTATTCTAAAATTGTGTTTCATACTAAGAGTGGAATTGAGAACCATTTAATTTCTCCCGGGATTTAATTATCAAAATACACATATTAGAAACCTCGAGAGATACGAACAATTTTTTAATAAATTTAATTTCGTATATTAACCTTAATCTTAATATATAGTACGAAAAAATATTTGTTTTTCATAAAAGTTTTATTAATTTGATATAAAAACCATAAGGGTTCTATTATTTATTAACTGCGGAACAAATATAAATTTAGCTTGAAAGAGTTTTTTAAAGTTATTGGAGGTGAATATATACTTTAATTATGCGATTACTAACATTAATTACGGCCAATTGAATATAACTAACTTTTTCTCTGTTATTCTTAATCTGAATGAGTTATTTATTCCCGCCCCAACTTTACTGTAAAAGCTTTCTTTTGCTATTTTTTAATTCAGAAAGAAATTAGTTAGTATTAAAGTTTAGGGAGCTACACACATACATTTAGCAATGAAGCACCTTCATTCTTGAGAATCTGTATATTAGCTTCTTAAAAAATGTGAGGCCTCGGTGGCCTAGTGGTAAGATCTCGACTTCGGGACCGGAGGGCCGCAGGCTCGAAACCCGATTCCACCGAAGATCCGCCGTGTATAGGGCCTGCTGCACGCCAAATCATACGCAGTGGCCAAACGCCCTCCCGTTGGCTTAGCGCGGAAGCTTGGAGAGTGGGGGGTGTCAGCTCAGGCATCGTCCTCGTCATCCGACCACGGCTCAAAATTACGAGACCCGTCCCTAAATAGCCCTCGGGTTGCTTCAAAACGGGACGTTAATATAACCTAACCTTAAAATATGTATATAATACAATCAAATTGTAAACTGTCTTGCGAATTTTATGAACTGTCGTAGTATTAAATTGCTGACATGAATAACAATCTATTATTAGATAAAAATGTTTGGGAACTATACTTAGTGATCATGAATAAATAACTTTTTAAGGTCTTTAATTCACTCGAGTAACTTATCTGTTTTACAATGCATCCCATAAAAAAACAATCAAAAAATTCTCCCTTCTTGAATTTTTTAAAACTAATTTTTAAGTATTAAGTAAGTTTATTAAAATTATTAAATTTTTTAATAATAAATATTATTAATTTATTTATTACAATTTTATATTATTTATGTATTCAATATGTATACTTTTTTAAAACTTTAGTATATCGAAATTTTCCAAAATTATTTCCAATTGGGCACCGCATTTCCTAAGGCCGGCCCTGTCTCCATGTCGCGTCGTCCGGTTTACAGCGTCACTTTCATGTCTCATGTTGGGAACTTATCAATATTAAAGTGATATGATGAGAAACATCGAGCTGGCCTATGATAAATCGTTCAGTTTTCATTTGGAAATATCTGCAAATACTCGGTATGGAATCTTTATTTGAAACTTTCTTATTAACCGCATGACATTGGCGAATATCAACTAAGTTTTGTTTGCCAAGTATAAAAATAATATAATATTGATAATATATAACATAATATAAATGTAATAGATAACATTGGCGAATATACGATTGGCGTTTCGTATTTTGTAAAACATGGGTGATATTCGCCAATGGCACGCGGTTAATATGAAAGTACCCGCTATTTTAATGGTGGTATAACTCCACGTTTTGTATTATATTAAACTAAATTTTCAATATTAGGTATTCAGATTCTATTAATTTAAAACAAATTGGTGTAGGCTTCTTTTCGCAGTAGTCCTCCAGGCTGCAGTGACCTCTTGGCAGAGTCTAAGCTTCTCTACCAACGGCTCGAGATCTGATTCTACAAAGGCTGAACCGTGTATACGATCCTGGTGCATGTTAAATCTGTCTAGATTTAAACGTCTCCCCGCTGGTGTGATGTCGCATCTTGGATAGGCTGTGCTGGCTCAGATCACTGAACCAAATTACGAGGTCAATCCTAAAGTAGACCTCGTGTCACATCAAAACGGGACATTAATCTAACGACACTTCACATTAGTTTCGTGGTTTTCATAAAAATGAATTGAATATACGTATCTGATACTAAAAATAAATAAACTTCGATTTCAAAAATTAGAACCATTATCAAAACAACACTTCATTCTACTACTAGAAAAGGCACGAGTTTTATTTAAATAAGCTAAACAGACAAAGGTAGTATCAACGATTTGTCGACATATAATCCGCTTAAACTTCTTTTAATTGCCATTTAATTCTAATTTACGTAAGTCCTAAGAAATACTATTTACTTTTTGCCATCAATAACCGCGAATGCATTCTACTGCCTTTTTTCCAGCACATTTTTTTATCGGACTATCACCCTAAATAAAGATAGGAATAAATGCTCCCTAGATTATTTTCTCCCCAATGTGCAGCTCTCACTGAAATGTCGGCAGATAGATGTTTCTCTGGCATCTATCGAATGCTGGCCGAAGCACAGCGATCACACGATGATTGATATCGATCCTAATCGGACTGTCAGCGACAGAACTTAGCATTAGCTCTGACCTAGTGGCTGATTAGAAGAAAAAGAGGACGGGAACCACGGATAGTACTTTTTGGACATGGGCGATTGGGCCCAAGAATGGATTTACTTATTGGATTCGGTCGCGCAAGGTTTTTTTTTGTACATCTTCACACTAGATTAGTTTTTTTCTCGTTTCGAATTGAATTTTAAGAAATTATATTCAATTCTTATTATTATTCCGATGACAAATAAAGATTAGTCGAACTTTGATGCGCGAAAAAATCCCATTTTTTTGTTAAAAGTAATAAAGTTACAGAATAAGGCATATCGTCGCTTAATATGCAACATTATACCTATCTCAATTTTTGGAAATTTCACAGAGGAAGAAAACACTATACCATCTATACTTATAAAAGGCAATGTTTGTGTGTGCGTGTGCGTGCGATGTCCAGACGAATCTATCGCACTTACAGCCTTGAAATTAGACACACAGGTAGTCTTAATGGTGACTCAATGCACCTCGAAGCCGAAATTTTAAAATTTAATCTAGAAAATTTTTTATTTAATGTTTTGTGTTGTTTTGGGTGATTTTTCGCACTAATTTCTCAATAGCATAGTTTCGGATAACTGTACGACAAAAATAGATACACCATCGGAAAGAGCACTCGATTTCCGTTCCAATGAAGTTAGTTTTGAATTTCTAACGTAATTTGCTGAATTTTGAAAATTTTTTGAAGAAAAGTCACTTTTATGGTCATTTTTTATTCGTCTTTCTTGAAATTCTCGCATCCGCCTTTCTAACAACGCTATCATTTTTAATATTTTTCAACTTATAACTGGAACGTTTCTGTCGGAATTAAAACAAGAGCCGTTAAAATACCTTTTCCCGTTTTTTTTAAATTAATTTTTCCCTGAAAAGGACAAACAGTGCTTTTGCTAGCGACCGTTCCCAACGGGACCTCCTCCAGAGATCCCCCGACTGCATTGCTGCAATTTCATTGGCTGGTTACGTGACCTTCCTTTTTCGCGGCAGGTGACGTCATTACTTTCGCGTTCTACGAGGAGATGATTATTTACTCGATGACTTGATTATTATTTTTAAGCGTGTCTTAACTTATTTCTTTGCCTTTCATACTTTGCTTGTGGTGTAATAAATATCACATTGTAATTTTTTAACATTGTTTTGGATTAACGGTACTCGGTCGAGAGGAAAAAGAAGCAGACAAACTCAATGATATATATATTTCTGTTTTGATTTCGTTTTTAAAACTTTCATTTATGTAATTGTATGTGGGCTTTTTTTTATTTTGTTGAAGTCCTGATTCCACGGGCAACGCCGTGCGCGTAATGCTAGTTAACGAATATTTCTGAATTTTGTTTCACATATATTTGGAACATGCAGGCTAATGTTCATATCAGATGTTAAAAAATTGAAAAATATTCCTTTTTTTCAAAAATCAGGTTTTTTTTCTTCCTCTATGAAATTTCAAAAAATTGAGATAAGTGGTGTTGCTTGTTAAGTGACGTTATCTTGATTTTCGTTAAATCCAAAAATGTCTCATCGCTCTAATTTGTATTCAATGAATGTAGATTTTCGCCATTTTTCTCAAAAGCAATAAAAGAACAGTTAACCATGTTAGCATACAATAGTCTTCTCTAGATACTAGTCTCAAAGGATCAAAAATATAAGCTAGTCTTTTTACGTAAATTTAGACAAAGATTAATTTTAAATCCAAAATTGATGTTTTATACTAATGATTCTTCGATACAAGGTTTTATTTAGCGTCACTAATGTGAAATAACGAAGAAAAAGACAAGCGCTATTCAAGCGCCGAAAAAACATGGAGAAGTTTAAGAGTTCTACTAATTCTCTACTCATCAATACGAAAATGCAGTCACAAGGCGTAAATAATATAGTTGATGATTGAAATTTACAAAAAAAAAGTTTTACTTTTCATCTCGAAATTCTTTTATTTCAAAAGAGGGGCATTTCATCAATTTTGATTTTCTATATCTTAATCTAGGAAAACATCAAGCTCTTTCCCGGAATTTAAATCAGTTTTTGAGTCGGGAAAAATATTTTTTAAAATATCCAAAGAAAGTGTTTTCAAGGGAGGGGAAATTTATCAAAATTTACAAATTGTTAAAACACACAATTTTTTCCAACTGTATCAATCGAAAAAGAATGAAAAGAAAATATCATTCTGTTTTAAAAAATCGTTTTCCATGCAATATAAATACATGCTACGATGTTGCAGCTTTATATAAGTGTAAAAAAACCAAGGGTTTATGATAAAGGATTTTAAAGAAAAGATAAAAAATGAAATTTATGATGAAGGATTTTAAAAGAAAATATTTAAATTAAAAGATTTTGATAAAGAATTTTAAAAGAAAATAATTAACATAAAAGTTTTAATAAAGGATTTTAAAATAAAATGTTTAAAATAAAAGGTTTTGACAAAGAATTTTAAAAGGAAAAATTAAAATAAGTTTTTAAAACCTATAAATGTACTTTAAAACCTATAATGTATAAATGTGCTTTAAATCTTTGTATTAAATTCATTCTATATTTTTCTTTACTATTTAAATAGTGATCAATAATTTTTCATTAGATTAAAGGAAAAGATATTTTGAGCTTTTAAATGAAACGAATGTTTGATTCTTTAGATTTGCATCTGGCAAAAGCCAATTCCATAATCATAGAAATGAGTAAGCATTCTTAATTATAAAAGAGTCTTCATACTTACAAACTTTCGTGTCTTAGTTTGTGCACCTTAATGGCGGGTTTTTATATTCCCTTTTCAAATTCATTTCTTTCAAGTAAACTAATTCTTCGGCCAAATTTGACAGAAGTTTAACAAAACACGAAAAAAGGACAGATTCTATTAAAAAATGACTTTTCTTGACTATATTACTTTCCTTAGAATAAATTTTCATGAAAGCGATGGAAAAAAATTATTTATGCATTTATTACTTAATTTCACTCAAAGAATGGTGATATTTTCAGAAGATGTTTCTTTTACTAACATTTATTGCATTGACTGCAAATGACTGTAGCATTTCAAAGTGGAAAAAATCGTTAAAAAAATATGTTTTCAAATTTATCCGTTTCGAACAAATTAGAATTTATCTCTAACAATTAGCTCTTTAGAACTTCAAAACATTGCACGTTTTACTCGTTAAAAGCCCGCTATTTTTTGTTCTAAATCTGTGGTTGATTTTAAAGCTAAAAATTAAAAATGAATACTTCGATGAAAATCTATACTTTTAAAAGATTACAAAACTTAATTACTACATTCTAATTCTAAGATTTTTGTTTTCTTTTTCGAATTAAATATCAAAATTTAATGATTCAAAACTGTTGTGATTTTTCCATTGCATTTTTAGAATAAAAAACTTGTACAAAAATTATTGAAGCTAAGATTTGAAATTTTTATACTTATCTTCGCATTATGAAATGCAAAATTCTGCCGATAATCCTCAAACAGGAATTCTGAAATATCAGTCGCTTTTCTTCGTAAGTGGGAAACAAAACAATCCTTTTTTTCAATTCCTACTATTAGTTCACACTCTCCCTATATATATATATATTTATTTATATAGTTTGTTCAAATTTTGCAATCGATTTTAAACTAACTTCCCGATGAGCTGGAGACTTGAAACTTTAAACATAGCTCAGAACTAGATGACGATGCAATAGTAATTCGCGTTCTTGTGTGTCTGTCTGTCTATTTGTCTGTCATTTCATATTTTGCATAACGCATGCGCAGTACGTTTTTCATTATATCTCGAAAACTATTAACATTACAGACTTGGTTCTTGGGTATATATATGGCCCATGGGATCATCGAAGCACCCCCATATTTTAGCCATATCTTTGCGCATGTGCATTGTATTTTTCATTATATCTCGAATCACCTAAGTAGGAATTGACTTTAAAAAAATTTTTTATATGACTTGTTCCTTTATATGTTTACTAAATTTTAAAAATGTCTTTTTCTCCTAAATTATTCAATGAACCTCGATTAAATTTCTTATTCAGTTTTAATGGAATTCGTACTTTATCCAACACGCCATTCTTTGAATTCGTACTTTATTCAAGGCATCAATACATTTTTATCAGTAGAAAAAGGTACTAAAACACACACAAAATTAATAAATACAAATTTGGAAAATATGCATCAATTTAGTATTTCAAAGAAATTTTTGTAATGCATCCATTTTTTTACAACTTTAGTTGGAGAGTTAGATAAAATCTAAATAAAAACGTAGAATTAAAATCGAAAGGCAAAATATCTCTGAAAATCATCAATCTGAATTTTGATCATTCACTAGAATCCATCCATTCTGTCCAATATTACATTTTATTTGTTTTTCCATTATCACTAAACTTCGTTTTCGTTGAGCATAACTAAATTCCTCTTTAAAGCGAAGCTCATTTCAAATGAGAAAATAAATAAGTACAAAAGAAATTGTCCAAAGCCACAGTAAAACTAATTGTCCTGTCATTCAATTAATAATGGAAAAGGCTTTTAAAAACACACTTTTATTGATATGCTGAAAAGTAAAAAATAATTTTTTTATCAAAAATATGAACATCGAAACAAGGTCATAAAAGTCCAGGCGCCTACAGAAATATTTTAATCAACTTGGAATTTTAAGCTGATTTATAGTAATTTTAAATTTTAAAGAACGTTTAGGATTTTTTTCTTCCAATATACATTGCGGCTTTATTTCTTTATATTTTTTTTCAGAGTTTCACGCTTTTTCAATTTTATTTTGATGCTCATATATTTGTTAAAAAAACTATTTTCTACCTTTCAATACACTAAAAATCATTGTTATAAATTCAGGTCAACTCAAAATTCATCGTTATAAATTCAGGTTAATTACAAAATAATCATCGGGTTTAAACTAATTATATTTCAAAATGTATTACAACTATGAAAATAAACTATATCCCATAGAAAACAGAAAAATTTCAAATTATTTTTAGTAGTAACATAAGTTCTATACGTCTTCCTTTTTTTACGCAACACACATCTTCTACGGTAGCCCAATTCTCCTCACAAAGGGTGGAGCAGGTCATTGTCCATATTCGTAAAAGCGTTGGTAATACGGTTCTGGAGCTCATTCAGCGTAGCTGGCAATGATGGCTTTAATGTAATCTTAAAGGGAGAAATCGCAAGGCTTAAGATCTGGAGGAGGCAACTAGAAAGAGCTAAGCTGTCAGAACCCCATCGGCCATTCCAGCGTCTCTTCTCACAATAATTTCATTGTACATTTTTTTAACAAATTCTTTCATTTTATTGCTTAGCACGAAGAGGCGTTTGCGCTGCATCTGGTGGTTCACGTAGAAAAGTGAAGGTAAGAAATAAAAATGGAACATCTGCTTCTTCTTAGCCGATTAACATTGAAGAGTGTAGTTAAAAGTTTTAAAGTCAAATCACTTCAACACCCCATGTTTATTATGGAATCACCCAGTATTATGTTTAATTTAGTCTAGATATATTAACGTCTCGTTTTGAAGGACTATTTTGGGACAGACCTCGTAATTCTGTACCACGATCAGATGACCTGAGCTGGCACTCCTTCTCCAAACTTCCGCACCACAACAACGAAACGACGTTTCACCCACGACTTCAGATTTAACGTGAACCAGGCCAAGATACACGGCAGATTTTCAGTGCCACCCAGTGATTTCTCAAAATCATAATGGTACCTCTCATATAGCGTAAAAATTTAATTAAACTTAATCGATTAACCGATAATTAAGTTCTGAAAATATTAAAATATTGCACTGTAATCGGGAACACACAACTGTACAAAATTGAAGAAGTCTGATACATGGTGAAGTGAGAAGAAAAACGATTACAAAATTCCATCATTACAAACATGAAACAAGTCGAGTTAAATAAAATTATTTTTTAAAAATTTGATTTCGTTGTTAAGGATATTAAGAACACGGATGGAAGAGCAAATTTAAATTAAGAATTTAATTATTTGCACAGATTAATTATTTTATAAGCACATATTTAGTGCGTTCATCGAATGAACAGTGTAAAGAAAAAGCTGTTATTCATTAATTAACATTAATGAAAGCTAACGAATGGAAGCGTCGTCTGCACGCGTAAAGTATTAATGTCCATTAGAATTCACTTTTAAAAGGTTAGCATTCAACTATCGCAGTGACAGGATATTAAGTTTTCCGTTTTGGATATTAGAACATTATTAATGAAAACTCTAACACATTACTTTTCGATCTTACTTCCTCTGGATTTCATTAGCTGTTGAAAATAGGAAATAATCTTCACATAGCAGATGTTTCATCGTTTGCTAATCTCTGTTATTAATTTGAAAGCCAAAACCACGAAGGGATGGCCTTTTAAGTAGGAATTGCATGCACAACATCAAATATCCAAAAGCAATTTTCCATTTGAAAGCCTATGATTTGTGTCTCCGTTCAACTTTCCTTCGCCGACCATCCTTTATTTCTGCTTCATTTATTGAAGAGATTCAAGTCTAGCCATAAATATCTTAATAATTAATACCTTGCTCTTATTCTGTGCGTGGCAGAAAGCGTGTTAACTAATTAATCCTTGCTAATTTAAGAGTCGAAATCGGCTGTATTTTGCCTTTCAGAATAGCATATTCACTGAATTTTTGTTTGTGAATTTTGTTTATAAATTGGTATTCAGTTACCGCTTCGAAATGTTGCATAACGTTTTTGAAAATGAAGCTGTGTCCTACGCAAATATTAATGAAAGAGAAGGCCAGAAAAGTGAGTGAACGTTGATTGACGGATTAATCCCATCTGAAAATGAAAAGGCTTGCAATGTGTAGTTATAAAAGTATGAATAGTATTCAACATTATTTTGAGTTTGCATAAACTCGCATTCTCTAACAGGTGGAAAATTTTCAAATCAAATGATATCTTGGCTTGACTTAGAAATTTTTGAGTTGGAATAAAAAGCTTTTGAACGTGTTTTTGACTACCTGCAAGATAAGTGTAAAAAACTTTAAAAAAATCGCTTTAACCAATAGTTCTTAAAAATACTATAGATAGCAGAAACCTACTTAATGCAAACGCGTAATTTTGCATTTTTGTTGAGGAAATTGATAATTGAGAGTTCTAAATTATTAAAATATTCCATTGTCATCAAGACCCAATAAATATACAAAATTTTATAACTCTATTGAATTAAGAAGTGAGTGAAAAATCGAGCACAAAATTCCAACCTTACATACAAACATGAAACATTTCGAACTTAGTAAAAGCGTTTAATTAATAATAAAACATTTTTAGCGTTTTAGCGTTTAAATCATGATCATATTAAATCTGCTACTCAATCGTTTGTACAGATTACTTATTTCCTTTTTATGTGGATATTTTTGCAGTTTCCACTTAAGAGATGGTTGATGCTAAAAATTATTTTTGCATTCCAAATCATAAAGATAAATCGTGAAATTATATAAAAGGATCATAAGAAAACTGCTGCTATGTAATATAATATGTTCGTTAACCAATGTACTTCATACTTAGGACATCTCCAGACACACATTATATATAATCCAATTTTCTTTGTTGAAAGTTCAGATCTATACATATTAACCCGTCTTTCATATACTTGAAAAGTTTTTTTTCTATCCATAGCCGAGTTCAAAAGCTTTCGAGTCCATTCATCAGGCTTACTGTCTGATGAATATATTTGGCATAGCCTCTGGTTTCTCTCTGAGTATGTGGGGGAAAATGACTTTTCTCACACACGAAGAAAAGCTCCTCTGACTTCCAGTATCGGGATGAGGCTTATGGCAGGTCATGTCTTCCAATAGTCTTCTAATCAAAGAGGATGAGATCCTAGCTTTCAGAAAGCCGGACAGATGGTGAGATGAGGACGGGCAAATTCGCCGGAAGCTACTCTTGAGTGGATTTGGGGAAGAAGCAGTTTTTGTGGCGGACATAGAATCTTGTTAAAAGCAACATAATCAATTTCTATTCGAAGTGCCTCAGCCAAAATCTTTAGTCGGGTCTTCAATACAGTGCTGCGGTGAGGTAGTTCATTTCCCAACACTCCCCACCAAAATAATAAAAATAAAACAGGTTATGTTGTAACGTAACTACCCCCCATCGCGATAATTACTCTGACTGAAGAATGCAGTTTCCTGATTTTAGGATCATTTTTCTTAATCTCTCTGGAGTTCAACATGTATCCAGACATGTTGATGGCAGACATACAACTTAGTCCATAATTTTTATGTCTCCGTGTTATAAACAAAAAGTTTTTACCTATTGTAACTGTCACCATTACTTATTTTTCAAGTGCTTACTTTAAGAAGTATCTAATTTTTTCAGTCGGCTATCAACACCATTTTCACTGTCATTTTCTACAACACAATATTCTGTCGATGTGCAATTTTTTCAGGTTCATGAAATCCCCTGATCTGGTCTTCTGAGACCCATTATAGTCTAAAATCTGAATGATTTTAACCACCCTTTGCACTGAAACAAATGCAAAATTTCTTTTCTGTTGTAATGATTAACGTAATTTACCAGATTCAATGATTTACCAGACTTTGAGGTACAAAAGCCGTTAAATCAACAACTAGCAATCCGTGGCAGTCATTCTGTATCTCAAAGGTGAACTATCTTCAGTCCAATTTTGCTGATTTGGGTATTTTGATCGGGATGGGCAAAGTGTCTAGGTCGAAAAGAACAAAAGACAACCACTCTCAAAAATAAAATGTGTATTTCAATACATCACGCTTTCGGCTCTACTGCAAAATGGTAAAATTGTTACTTACGATGGTTCACCTCTGACGTAAAGAATTATAAAAAGACTATGTATTACGTATATTATTTCAGAAAAAATAGAAATATATAGACTGTTATTCTGTTCAATAATCCACAAAAATTTTCCCTTTTAAAGGAAAAAACGAAATTGTTGTTTTGTCATATTCATTAAAATACTGCTTATATCGACATGAATCATCACTATCATAATCTTCAAACCAATCAAAAACCAATTTTCTATCTATCTAAATTGTTTACAAGAAGAAACCCCTGATGTAAAGAATTATAAAAAGACTATGTATTACGTATATTATTTCAGAAAAAAATAGAAATATATAGACTGCTATTCTTTTCAATAATTCACAAAAATTTTCCCTTTTAAAGGAAAAAAAGAAATTGTTTTATCATATTGATTAAAATACTGCTTATATCGACATGAATCATCACTATTATAACCTTCAAACCAATTTTCTATCTATCTAAATTGTTTACGAGAAGAAAAATCGTTTTTTCAATTATCCTGTCGAGCGTTTGAAAGATATCGTTATTTTAGTTTTTATCGATCATCTTGCTATTGTGAAAGTCTACATTGAAGTAAACAATAAAACATTCTGCGAAAAATACGGATGAGTTCGGGAGTCCTAAGCCTCCCAATATCAATTCAATAAAAAAAATTCTCAAAAGCTTACTGTTATTCATGTTAAAAGCACAAACTACTGCAAAATTAACATTTATTTATTGCTTCTATACTTATAAAAGGCAATGTTTGTGTGTGTGTGTGCGTGCCTGCGTGCGATGTCCAGACGAATCTATCGCACTTACAACTTTGAAATTTGGCACACAGGTAGTCCTAACGGTGACGGAAAGCACCTCGAAGCCGAAATTTTAAAATTTAATCTAGAAAATCTTTTATTTAATGTTATATGTTGTTTTGGTTGATTTTTCGCACTAATTTCTCAATAGAATAGTTTCGAATAAGTGTACGACAAAAATAGACACACCATCGGAAAGAGCAGGCGATTTCCGTTCTAATGAAGTTAGTTTTGAATTTATAACGTAATTTACTGAATTTTGAAAAAAATTTAAAAATACTCCGTTAAGCCTAATAAACTTTGTTTGGAATTTCAATTTCTTGCATCCGCCGTTCTAATTTTGTTATCAATTTGAAATTTCTTGAAGTAATAAACATAACGTTTCTCCGTGATTTAAGACAAGAATGGTTAAAATTGAACAGTTGATTGAATTTTAATAACTTTTTTTCTGAAGTGTTAAAAAATTTTCGCCTCAAAATTCTCTTTACGGTTCTTCAGTCGGTTCTAATCAAGGTCGCATGACGTATTTTCCCAACATGCATTTCGTCGAAATCACGTGACGACATAACCCCTTTGCTTCGCGTCGACAGATAATTCTTTTAATTTGTTTGTTTTTATACTGTTTGACAGTTGAGTATACGGCTGATATGAAAAAAAAAGAATTTGGAAGCCCTTCTAGGAGGGCGCCATTTTTTTTTTTTTTTTTTTTTTT
>BGPR01013110.1:31508-42735 GCA_013235015.1 Araneus ventricosus
TTTTTTTTTTTTTTTTTTTTGTCTTGACCGAATCAAATCGGCTATAGTTCTAGACCAATGATGGCAATTTTTCCTTCTTTTTTGATTACGGATTGAAAAGAACTTTGGAATGAATAGGGGATAATAGCCTTTGTATCTGAAAATCCCAAAAAACCCTTTTTCAAATCAAATCAAACGGCTGATATCTTTAGCTAGAAAAAATGAAATATGATTTCAAGGAGCTATTTACATAATATGGCTTAAAAGTTTAAATCTGAAGTGAAAGATTTTCTCTCTTTTTCTTTTCTTCTTTGATTCATTTTGGATATATTTAAATACTCTGGAAATTATGTTTGTCTGTATCTTTCGAGGCGCATTGTTCCATTTGAAATCGTTTAAGATTTCATTCGGTTTTCATTCTTTAACATTTTACCTGGTTTATAGGAATCAATCTTTTAAATCCTTTAAAAAAAAACTTTTTCGAGGTTTATTTTTTACTCTGTACTGTCAAATGTCATTATCGAGAAGAAAAATAAGCGGGAAAAACAATAATTTGTATCTTTTGTTTTGATTTGGATTTCAAAACTTTTTCGTGTCATTGTGGGTGGATTTTTTTTTTTTTTTCATTTTGTTGAAGTCCTGATTCCACGGGCAACGCCGTGAGCGTACTGCCAGTTTATTAATAAAGGTAAAAAATGTTTTAATATTTCAGGCTTACGACTTTATTAAGAGGTTTTAAATGCATAAATTAAACGCGTTCGTAAAATTTAAATAACAATGATATAAAATTTAATTCATTTTAATTTTTCAACCCTTTTGTATAAATCAGTACAAGAGATCATTCATTTAACTGAGCCATAGAATTATCAAATATTTAAGAAATACTGCGTGATTAGTTATATATTAAAAGTAAATTGAATGATTTTTTACTATATTTTAATATTACATTAAATTGCAAACATTACGTAATTTGATTCTGTTGCTTCAAAAATCATATTCGAATTCATTTAAAGTGTGTCATTGTTTTCTATTAAGGGTAGACAAATTAAGCTATGCAGCAATATGAAAATCATTAAAATAATACTTCACTGTCGCATTATTGAAAGAATATCCATATATTCACATTATTAATATCCATATATTGTTTCATATCCTACAAAACGATTAAGTTTTTGAGTTGAAAATTATTACTTCTTTCTTCCCTAGTTGTCAAGTTAAAAAACTATATTACGTTTTATTTAGTAACAAATCAGAAAGGAAGTTCCACATAATACTGCTTTCATTTCTGTTGGAAAAAAGGGGCATCCAATAGCCCGTTAAAAGCCACTTACAGGGGCATAAAAAATCTCCATTCGGTTTTTGAAATAAGAATTGAATCTATTTCCAGAGAGATGCTTTTGAAGATGAAAAGAGTGTCTTATTCAAAGGCGCATCTAAAATTCGTTTGAAAAGAAAAGATAAAAATGTTTGAAAGAATGAAATTCGAACAATTGCCTAGCAGATCACGTCTTAAAAGTTTCGTAATGATATTCCACATAAGAACGAAGAATTGAATTTCTTGTCTTGTTATATAAGAGCAATATCAGCATTTTTGCACATCCAATAAGATTCTTTTCTTACTTTACTTTTTTTCCTGGAGGAAGTGAGAATCAAAGCGCGTCAATATTTTCGCTTTCAACCAGATTTTAGAACTCAAGACTGGCTGACATTTTACTAGCTGGATTTCTGGATGAATTCTTGAGAGGTTTCTGTTTTGACTGTTCGTTGAGAAAGAAACAAAATTAAGTCAAAAATGTAAACAACTGCATTCTTATAATTAATCATTGAAAAGATTTTTTAACTTCTAAAACCTTTTTATGTATCAAATATTTCATGAATGAAACATTGAGTAAACAGACAAAAAACACATTAATATTATTTTTGAAGTCTTTAACAAGCACTCTCTGAAGTCTTTTAATCACTGTTTCGTAAGAATTGAAACGAAAAGATCTTGCTATAACTACCACTCTTCCCTTTTCTCACTGAAGCTAATTACTCCGCTTTTAAAATAAATGTACATGTTTGATAAATTGTTATACATATGACTAATATATATTTCGTTGTGTGAAAAGCAAATTTTTTTATAAGCACAGAAATATCAAGAATGATCAAGTGTGAATGATAAACCGGAAAGCGATGGCAGATTCTTTTAGTCCGGCGGTATAAGGAAAAGAAAATTTCACTCCCTCCGCCATTTTCACTTCTAATTCCATGATGGTTGGAGCCATGAGGATAAAAGAGAAAGCAACTGATGCTTAGGTTAAAAAGGAGTGGAAATTAGGAGCTGAAAATCACTTTTAAACCCCTAACTTCTAAGGGATTTTAGCTATTGGAGAATGTTTAGTACAAACGCTGTTCTTTATGATGAGGATATAATTTTCTTAATTAGAATCATCTTTCTATCTTCAATAGCCGTAGAACATTAGGGAAATGAAAATGTCTGCCCTCCACCACTACTTTCACCCTCCCTGCAACATATCTCTCTCCAATTTATATCCGATAAAAATCACTCTAGTTATCGTGCTCACGAGATAACATGGGCGATAGAGGGTGTCCAGTGTCCACTCCAATAGTGGCCCAACAAATAATTTCTTGGCCGTTAGAGATAGCATATACTTCCAATGGTATAAATAATTATAATGGTAAAAATAATTTAAATGCCATAAAAATTATATTTTGTGCTTTTTGAGTACATAAATGTACTGCTGAAAGAATTGAGAAGTCTTAATTTCTACACAGTCTCTCGTCCCTATTAGTCATATTTAGTAAAATATTCTTGACACTCTAAAATCTTAAACAAAAAGAGCTTCACTCTTCTGCGACCAAATCTTACCGAGTTGTGGATCTTTGAATTTCTTAATTTTAAACCAATCAACTGCCCGTCGAGCAAGCGCTGTTCGCTGATTGGAGGATCTTCTTCAAGGCTGCCATTGAAATAGTTTAAAATCGTCTAAAACGGCGATATTCAAAGCTTCATTATTCGGTCAGTTTTGGTCGAATAAGAGTATAAATTTTTTCATTTAAATTTTTATTGTGTAAAGAATATTTTTCTAAGTATGACTAACAGGACAGGGGCGGTTGTATATATATAAAATGATTTCTTTGTTGTAGTCGTTAAATAAGGAACCGGCCGAGTTATTAACCAATTTTTATTTATTATTCGTTATTCAACATATTATGAGAGAGGCGGGATATACGTACAGATCGTATCAAAGTTCAAGCCAAAAAGAGAGCAGAAAATCCCTGCGTTTTCTCAGATAAGGAATTACATATAGACACGTGATCAAAGTGAAGGGAATATTAGCTATTTTTAGTATATTACGTAAGTGTTTTAGGGAAAAGTCTGGCGCCGAAAGTATGCCGAATTCGCGATTTTTGTGTGCGCGTGGAAGAGATTAAAATATTATTTTAGTAATAAATATGTCAAACGTGAGATTTAATATACCTTCAGCGCGGGAAATAAAACGAAACTGGAGTTTAGGAAAAGTAATTTTGGAATACATTAATATTGTACTAAGATTTTAAAATATATATTATTAGAATTTAAAGTAAAATTAAGTGAGATTATATATATATATATATATATAACGTATTCGTGGTTGTAGTCGTTGAAAATAAACAGGCCGAGCAAATAATTACCTCTTATTTTATTATCAATAGGAGAGTGGTGGATATACGTGCATCTCCGTTTAGGTTACAAGCGAAAGTGAACAGCAAAATCCCTGTATTCTCTCAGATAAGGGAATAACATATTGACACGTGATCAAAGTGAAGGGATTATTGGGTATTTTTAATAAGTTACGTAGGCGTTTCAGGGAAAAAGTCTGGTGCCAAAGACACGCCGTCATGATTTTCTGTGGGCACGTGAAAGCGATTAAATATTCTTTTAGTAATAAATATGCCAAAATGAGAGATTTAATATACCTCCAGCGAGGGAAAAGAACGAAACTGGAGTTTTAGAAAAGTGATTTTGGAATACATTAAGATTTTAAAATATATAATATTAGAATTAGGAATAAAATTAAATGAGATTATTACATATATATATAAACTACTGTTAGACTAGGAATAGATTTGAGTTTTACGGACCATGATTGAAGAAATTTTCCCGAAGTTGTGTCATGAAAACTATTACACTAAGTGATCTTCCTATAAGGGGAAGAGATAGTGGAAAGTTCGGAGGGGAAATTAACTAGCTTTACTTTCGTTGTATCGAACATCCTATGAAATGAATATGCTCTGCAGCTGTGAGAGAAGAGAGATTTTCTTTTACTAATGTATCTCTTTTTAACAAAATGTGGCACATCTAATTTATTCCGCCTCTTCTGCACTTGTTTGATACCGTATAACTGATAAATTACGAAGCGACATGCTTTTGTATCAGATCAGAGATGTATTTACGCAGAAATATCCTTTTGCGTACGACTCAACTCCTCCCTTATCTAATCGATTAACAAGATTATACCCGACCGTGTGGTACGATGCTCCAACGGCATTTGTTCCTGACTTCAGAATATGTAGTTAGCGACATTTTGATAGAGTTAAAAGCGAGAGAAGTATTCCAAATTTTGAAATGATGCCATTGTTTAAGATTAAATAATAAAATTCAAATATATACTTTTTAAGAAATATATCTGCATTTATTCTTATAATGTGTTAATATTAAAAATAAACACCATTCATCATTCATAGCTATTATATATGTAATAATAAATGATGAACTATATTCGTAGTTAAGTATTATTAAAATACTTAACTACGAATATATCACATCTTCATTGCTTCATAAATTTTAAAATAAATCCAGCCTTTTAAATAATCTCATCAAAAATAATATACATAAGAAACCCGTTTTTTTAAAATTTATTTCAAAATGACGTCTTTGAGGACAAGATATCTCGCCCTTCTTATTAGCAATAATATTCCAGTTAAATTGCTAAAATTTATAAATTTGTTATCCAACAAAATAGTTTCAAATTGAATTTTCTGATCTGATTGGCTCTGTTCACGATCTGTGAACCCTTGGTTCTGTTCACGATCTGTGAATCCTTGGTTCTGTTCACGATCTGTGAACCATTGGCTCTGTTCACGATCTGTGAACCCTTGGTCTGTTCACGATCTGTGAACCATTGGCTCTGTTCACGAAGCGTAAAAATTTGTAACACTTAGACTAACCATTGTACAGACTAGTGTAAAAGTTTCTTTCCAATGATAGTATACTAATATCATGGGAAAGATACTTTATTTGCACTTTTTAAGATGATACAAAAATAGTTTTCGTGAAATAATTGTTTCGGAAGTTATCGGCTAAAAACGGAGGAAAAACATGAAAATTTTGCATTGAAATTTTTAATTAAAACTTTAAAAAAAATTACCTCAAGTTGCGCAACTTCGTTATCCAAAGCATATCTGTGACAAATTCGGTAGCTCCAGGCCCAAACGTCTGTTCTGTAGAGAGCCAACGGACTTTCATTTTTATTAGTATCATACACTAGCTGCCTTCGGCAACCAGCTTGTTCGCCCAGAATATATTACTCGCTTGTATACCTATAGGATTTTAAGTTCTTTTTTTGAGAAATGAAATTCGAATCTTAAGAATTATTATATTCTTTATGAATGATTTTAGAAAAAAGAAGCATTCTAGCTTTAATTGTTACTTGGTTGGTTTAAGGGGTGTTAGCGCCTTTCTTTCCCCAGATCTTCGCCAAGAACATGGCTGAGTCATACTTTTTCAGAGAAATTTCTAATGCATGAGTACGGAAATAAAGGATTTAAAAAACATAATATATGGATTGAAAAAATTATTTAAAAGCTCTTCACAGTTTTTAATAGACACAGATCTAATCGCAGCTTCTGCTTCATAATATTACTAAATTTTTAACAACATGACTCTAATATGATGATATAATGAGAATAAAAGTAATTTCATTCCTTCTAAAAATCACAAATTTCCCAAATTAAGTTTCCTTTTCATTGGATTCCTGCTCAAGATATCGTCTTCTGACAATGGATCAAAATAGCCCTCGTGTTATTTCAAAGTGGAGTGTTAATATAACTAAACTAAATGAAACCTACTCAAAATAGCAGTCAGTCTTGATGGAGAACAGACAAAAAACAAATTTCAACTCAGCCGTTATATTTATAAAAGATTAAATGAAATATCGTTATTCTTAATTTAATATTTTCGGCGAAATTCAGTTGTTTCCCCCTTTTACATTTCCTTTTTTCAGCTTGACAGTTTTTAGGAAGTTATTCAATTAGATATGATTTAGAACTAAAAAAACCCATTTTAAAAGTCTCCTCTTCCTATTTAGGTTAAAGTTTTTTGAATGACACGAAGATATCAAACAAAATTCTTTTAAGATAATTTTAGACTGATTTATGTAAAAGTTATTCTCGCAAATCTGAAAGCGAGTTTCGAAAATCTGTATGCTTGTTTTGTTGAAAACAAAATAAATCTCCAACTGCATACAGTTTCTTCTTTTCCTCCTCTTTCTTTTTTCAGTAGTTTTTGCAGTTCTCTTTCGAAATTGAGAATTATTTAAAAAGCAATTTTTATGAAACAAGCGATCATTCTGCGTTGCCCATTGCCTGAAGTTATGCTTTTTGTCAGCGATACTTCAAATATTCCCATTTTAATACATTAATAGCAACATTAAAAGATGTCTGGAATCAGTCAGAAGTGCTTTCATCCGATAACAGTTCTGTTAACTCATTCAAGCCTTTTCTCAGTGATTGTTAAATATTGATAGAAGCGATTATATGGCACACCAATCAGAGCCAGATATTACTTACATACGCATATATTTCTGCTGACTCGCATTTGTATTTAGTATCGAAATGCTTGAATTTTAATTTGTAATTAATATCGTTTAATTGCAGGGTATCCTCGAAGTCTCTTTACAATTTTAAGGTTTTGTTAAGAAAACAAAATAATAAACAAATCTGAGGAAATTATTACAAAATTTGAAGCAGACACTGAAGTTTCGGGGTTGTGCCTCATTTAATTCATTTCTGTATGGGCACCATCAGCTTCATGAAGCACACGAAGACAGAAGTCTATTTCTTGCGCCATCTGCTTGAACTCGAACATCGTCTTATTGCATAGCGTGACATTTAACACAGCTCCAGTGGGGGACAATGGTATCAGAGATCTTTTGCTTTAGGTCATTCATGTCCATATCTTGTTGTTGTTGTTTCATGTCCTCCTGGTCCAAATACTAGACCAGGTCCACGATACCATGTCGCTCTAACAGTACCATAAGTCCATTTTCCCCCTCACTCCACAGCAGCCTCGCAGAGGCGCCAATACAGTCAATGACATGAGCAGGAGAAGCAAGACAGGAACGAGGGCAAGAGGAATAAGTCTTTTCTTTGTCGACGAATTTCAAGCTTTTGATATGACCACTACGAAGTGTCCCATATCTTTGTTCGATACACGATATCTTTGACATAACCCCGCAGAAAGATACACACTGTGCTTTTTCTTGAGGAGTAACTATTTTTAGGACTCTCTGTCATCAACAGAGTACCTGAAACACATGAATGGAATGTTATCACGAGCTTTGATTACGACTGAGTCCATGGGCAAATTTGAGAAACACGTATCATTATATGCCTTTTTAGTATTTTTGAATTCTAGGGGTAACAAATCTGTTACTCTCCAGCTCCGAAAAAAAAGTGGCAATAACATAACCAATGGAAATGCAATTTTTAAAAAGTAGAGGTCAAATTATTCTTTCTTAAATTTTACGAACCTGTTATCTTTCAGTTAATGAATTTAGACAGTTTTATTTCAACTCACTTTGTTAGTACATCAAAATATAAAATTTCTTATTTTAATTATTAGTCTTTAATTTATAATTCATTATTATAAATATTATGGAATATTGTGACCAAGTTTTTTTCTCTATTCGCTACCAGATTGTGCCTTTCGATTGGAATCACAAGTTAATGAAACCAAGCTATTAACTGATAATGAAGTTCTGAAAATACTACATTAGTGTATTGTTAACGAGAATACAAGTGTGCACAAAGTTTCAAAAATCTAACACATAAGAAAGTGAGTGAAAAAGGGATTACAATATTCCATCTTTACAAGCATGACAGAAGTCAAGTTAAATAAAAATGTATAATAATAAAAAAGATAAAGAATTGAGCGGAAAAATTTTTCTTAAAGGTTGTCAAAACCAAAAGGTCCTGCGCGTCATCTGTCTGAAAATATCACAAGCATGTTTACAGCATCTTTCTATACGTTTATGAATCCGGTAGTTAAGAAAATTGCAGAATCCTTTCTCTTCGTAAATCATTTCAAATTACAGAGTCCGATCTCAAAAAATACGGAGTAGCTTCCAACTAAGATATTAATTTCGAAAGATCCATCCTCTTCGTAAGGAATCATTTTGTATACTTATCCGATCCCATGAGAATAAGGAAATGGATCTGCAGAAAATGAGGCCGTTTTTTCAAATTAATTGCTTGCATGATATCCCAGCCCTTGAAAAATCGATCACAAAATTTCATCTTTACAAACATGTAACAAGTCAAGTTAAATCAAATTATATAAAAATATCACGAAGTTGCTCATTCTTAAACTGAAACATAAACTTGTTTAATGCTAATAAACGTATTTTTAATTGTAAGATACTTCCTAAGCCTAAATAAAAAAGCTTGGATCATTTTACAGATCCGGTGAATGATAATTAATGCTCTTAGGAAATATAACAAAAATTTCTCTTTGAAAAATGCATAATGTGTTATGACAATTTCGAATACGTATCCATTTCTGGTTGAATGATTAGAAACATAAGCAATATTCATACAAGGCTTGTTTCATTAGTTTAATTGGTATTGATTACGTTTTAATTAGAATTTATTATACAATAAAATCTCTAGTGATGAATAAATGTTTGAGTTTTGTGTTATTTTTGCTAGTGCGGGATCTTAATTTAAGAATTACTTTTTCTCATTTTTCATAATTTCAAAAATAAATTCCTGAAATTCCTAAGAAATGAGCTAAAATTCATTCGCAAAATTGCATCGTTTTATTAAATTCAAAGAAAGATAGGATCATACTTGTTACGATGTTTTTAAAAAGATAATAAAAATCTATTTGTTAATTTTATCTGATTATCTATGGGTCAACAAGTCTTCCCTTGGTTTAAATACGGTTGAGTTCCAGATATTCGACATAAGCGGGGATTGACGATGTCGAATAACAGGGAGAGAAAAAGAGGGAACATGCTCTATTCCACGTAATAAACTTAATTCAGGTTATCGAGATAAGAAGAGGAGTATTAAATCTAATAATTTAACCCTATCAACTTTATAATGAATCTATAAAAACAGGTTTTTTAAAAAAAAATTGTGATAGTAGGTTACTTTCTTTTAGATCTAGCTTCTATATCTCACCATGTCATTAAAAGCATCACATCTATATTTTTCTTGCTGTACAATGCATTTTAAGACTGCTTCAATAGTATTTAGATTATTTTTATTTTAATTTAATTTCAATATTTCAATCTTATTAACACCACTGATCTCACCTGGTTGTCTTTCAAGTTCCTCTGTTTCAACAATTCTATTCCTTTGTCTCACCATAATAGAATACACTGTAAAAAATACCCGTTTTTTTCGGACTTTTTCCGTATATTTCACGGTTTAAAGCTGTTTTGTTGATAAAACGGTTTTTCACCGCTTTCCGCTCTAACCATAAACGGTTTAAAACCGTCAGTTCAAATTATATTTTTTTGTCATGCGGTATTGCTTTCCGTACGATACCTTTTCCTTTTCTTAAATCATTTTAAGATTATTTTCTACACTTGCTCTAATTTTTCATTAATTATTTTATGGTTTTGAACATCGTGTGAATAAAACTGCGATTCGACTTTATATATACACGTGTTCTGGCAATAGTTGATTTTTACACCACAACGTGGCGCCACTAAAGCTATAGTGACTTTAAAACTCAAATAGATTATTTTTACCTTATTCTACGAAGTCCCCGGTGGTCTAGTGGTTAGAGCGACTGTCTGCCAACTCCTTGAGTGCGGTTCGATCCCCGGCTCGGAGGAGTTTGAAGTTTTGTCACCATTTGCATCGAAATCAGCCAAGTAAGTTCAATTAAAAATTAGAATAATTAAAATTAATAATTAAGCCTTGACTAGTTAAGATTTCTAATTAATTGACTTTCCAGATAATTCGAGAAATGTTGAAAATCTCTTCAGTTGGAAAGATGACGTCACTCACATCAGCACGTTTCAGCTCAACTCAGTCGATGACGTCACGTGGTTGCAAGAGGAAAACATCTCAACTCCCCCTTCCGCCTACCATATTACCCTACATACTACTCGTAATTTTTACACGAAACTTGATCTCATATGTTAAAAAACTGTTCTGACTACGGATTTACTTTTTAACTTTTACGGAAAAAATTTGTTCTTGTATGGTAAAAAACCGTTATGCATACGGATTTACTTCGTAACTTTTACGCAAAAAGTTTGTTCTTGTATGGTAAAAAACCGTTGTGCCTACTGATTTACTTCATAACTTTTACGGTTTTGCACAACCAACCCAGCTGCCAGTTTAAAACCGTAAATTTTTCGGGATTTTTTTACAGTGTAGTTGTATTGAAAAAGATGAATTATTATTGAGCAAAACGCAAAAACAGATGCAAAAATTAACAAATATTTAAGATTAATGACGTCATTCACTATCACAGCGGTCTAATTAACTTCGAGTCTCCAGCAACAATATCTACTGTCACACAGATTTTACATGTCTGCCTAATCTTGACACCCAACATAAAACAAACAATCCACCCATCTATCGATAGTGAAACTTATAAAATATATTTTTCGATGTATGATTTCTAATTAATTCAGAAGCGATACCGATTAAAATGATAATGAGACTCGACTGTACAGTCTTTGCTTCTTTATTTTTATGAAAAATAATTCTTTACTATACAGTCCAGTTATTAGTAGCTTAAAGATGTCGTTTCAAATGTAGCGAAAGTAAAAACAACAATAAGATTTCTTCGAGTTTCTAAAAAAGGCCTGTAATTTATGAAGCTTTGACGATACCGCCATTACGTTCTTGCATTAAAGAAAGAGCCATTAAGATTACATGGCTCTAATGATGAAGCAACTTCGTCAAAATTTTGAATAATGATTCCAAGCTAGCGATTTCAAGGTAATCACTAATATCA
>BGPR01013111.1:0-42731 GCA_013235015.1 Araneus ventricosus
TGATGCTTCGTTCAGTTACATGTTGCTGTTGAAATAGTGCAATGAGATGACTCTTCCTTTAGTTTGATTTATCTGGAATAGTGAGGACCTCGACGACCTGGTAGCTAGGCCTTGGCTGAGGGTTCTAAGTTTGAACCCGAGGGTGTTACTGAAGAACCACCTTTTAAGTGGGCCTGGTGCACCATTGGTGTCAGAATGTCACTCCCACTGCTGTGCATGGAGAGTTTGGAGAGGGATTGCCAAGCTCAGGTTATCTGGTTTGTCTCATCCAGGTGATCAGGAAGTCATCATCGCAACAGTTCAAAATTATGAGTTGTGACTCAAAATAACTCTTGTGATTTACCTTCAAAACTGGACTAAACTAAACTCTGGAATGTGTTGCTTCTGCTTTCAGGCCATTATGCCTTTTCAACACTTGATTACTCTTTGCCATTCAGCATAAGTTCGTTTTGTCCACTTTTGTGCATTGAAGACGTCACTACGTGTGTTCACGCATGTCATAAATTTGTCCATGACTCTTGAAAATGCGTTCAAGAGTCACACAAGACTGGAATAATTGGGCTGGTGTTAGGTCATGCAGCGATCCGTGCTCAGCTGCCTCTAAAGGTTTACTCTCCTTCCCGAGTGTTTCCCACTGGACATGCGCGAGGATCATACCTCTTTGGAAATCTGCTCTGGCTTATTTTTCTAGCCTGTCTAGGAATACGTCTCTACTTCAAATGTCAGCTACTGAGGAAGAATTGACATCTTCCTTTTCACATTCGCACTAGTTGGCAGACTTCTATGTCATTGCACAAGCTTTTATCGTACTGTTGTAAATGCAATAGCCTTTGCAGGTGCCATTTTCACATATCTATATATATGTGAAAAATTACATTTGATAATAATAAAATTAGTTGTGGAGTTGTATTGAGCATTAGTAATTATAAATATTGCATTCCCAAAAAATTAGAAATTGATAGCGGTCATAAACGGGTTAAAGTAAGAAATAAAATCAGAAGAAACAACTAAAATTGGTGCCATTTCTGAAATTAAAATAATAATAAAATCAGTTGATCTGAAAACAGGAGTTCTCGAATCTAATCGCAAACCAATCCCAGGGCATAGAAATCATTGTTACTAGTAAGTAGAAAGAGTATTTGTTAAAGAAAATTTAAACAAATTTCTCAATTAAGATGCCATAATAATGCGGATAATATTTTTACAAAAAACTATGGTAGAGCTGCATACAATTTTATGAACATTTTATCCCCGTTTTAAATTAGTTTCGGCGTTATAAACTGGAATATATTCACAAAATTCGCAGAATATGAGGATCAAGTTAAAGTTATTTGAATTAAATATAAACTATTAGAGATGCTAATTCGCTTAATTAATCGTGTTCGATTTTTGGCAAGAGATTTGTTCTTTTTATTTGGAGGAAGTATAAATATCAAAATACTTGATCTGTACATATAGTAAATACCGATAATGGTTATAATGAACTGCTGATAGTTTTCTTCACAATACAATGTGCAAGATTGTTCATGATCATCACAAATAAATTTCCCTCTGGGCGGGACGAATATTCCGTTAGTCCGTGCCTCGGAACGGAGTAAAAAAATCTAGGGGCGCAAAATTGTCAACACAAAATGAGAAAAAAAAAATAGCAACGGAGTTTCTGCATTAATTATAAAAGCTTCTAAAAAACAATAAAACAATCTAATTTTATGTACTAATGAGCACAAAACTTTCAAGGCACTACTCCAGTAATCTATATATATAAAAGGCAATGTCTGTATGAATTTTGCTCCAAACTTGAGCATTATTTTAAGAATTTTATTAACTCTTCCAATAAGTGTTGCACCCGGGGGACTTAGTTTTTCCAATCTAAAAATAATCAAGTACTATTTGCGAACAACAACATCTCAAACAAGACTGTCAGACCTCGCTTAGTAGCAGTTTAGATGTTTCTGAATAATTAGAGAATTCTCTGAACTAAAATTTCGTAATAAAAAAAAACTCGTCTGAATTATACTCCTGTTTTTCTAAATGAAGTATTTTAAATGAAAAGTTATTAAAAGTATTTGTGTCAATTACTGATTTACACTGTCGGGTTTTTTTTTGGACGTTTGCTAATAAATGTAAAAAAAGACCATCTTTTTTTTTAGAATGCTTACATTGTAGTTCCATAGGGGCGCAATATTTTACTTTTACGCGGAGCAGTTCAAAGGCTAAATCCGACCCTGATTTCCCTATCTGGTGGGTTTTTTTTTTTTTTTTTTTTTTTTGAAAATAAGATACTGAAGACAAGATGTTTTTAAAAAATTACAATTGCAGATAAAAAATACCATGAACAAAACAACCACTTTTTGCTACGGATAAAGAAAGGGAGTTCGCATTTTCGCACCCACGTGCAGGCTATAATCTGATTAGACCTGATGCCCCATTTATTGACTCATTTCTGTAAAAAGATTCTTACCGAAAACAAGAGTATGAAGTAGGTGGATGAAAATATTATTAATTTCGAGGGCCTTAAAGTTGCTCCTTCCGAATAAATATTTAACCGATTTTAATACCTGCTAATAAAATTTTATCCACCTGTGCAGTACTTAAAAATCGCGTTTTATAATTAAGTACAATACCTCCAGATAAACTCATATGAACTTTATTAATAAAAATTCACGCAAAAGAATCTTACTTCAATAATATTATTTTAATAGAAATAAATGTCATTGTGGGTATGTTCCACATCTCCTCCTAAACTACTGCAGCAATTTCAACCAAACTTTGCACACTTATTAGTTAAGAACAAGAAGGAAGATTATTGTCAACTTTTCGAAGACCGAAAGTTAATTAAACAGTCAGTTAATTAGAAATTAACCGAAACCGTTTTTCCGTATTAACTTCGGGCAAATTATCCCTCAAAAAATATTTTTATAGCATCTTAAAGTTCAAAATTTTACCTTTTAATGATACCGATTTTATATCTGTGAAATGTTTCCTTCAACTTTTATTAATTTTTCGAAATTTAATAAATAAATTATTACAGCAGACGATTCTTAAATAAAGCAAATTGAATTATACTTCGTTGCTAGGCGACTGTGAGACTTTGAACAAATTTCTTTTTATTTCTGTAAATATTTTTTTAAGAAGTGAAAGATCATTGTGAACTTTAAAAGGCCCAAAAGTTAATTAAATTTTTTAAAATTAGAAATTATGCAAGATTTTGCGTTTTTTGTGATATATTTCGGAAGTGTTATGTTACAATAACTATTTTTATACTATCTTATAGTTTAAAAAATAGCTTTTCAGTGACACAAATTTCATTTGCGTTTAAAATTGTTGCTCTCATTTCAATAATTAAAAAAAAAATCAATTGTGTATAAAATTCACAATTTGTACCAATGTGTTTTTTATTGTTAAAGAAAAAAAATACGTATGAAAAGCTGTTGTTAAGAGCTAACTATAAACAAAATTCTGGAAGAATACTTAAGAAAAATTTAAAAATAGACGATTCATAATTTATATCGGGAACAACTATTAATCTGGCTTATTTTGACGCTTTTTATCAATGAAAATTTAACTATTTAATTAACTGACCCAAAACATTCGTCAAAATCCTTGTACTTCACTATTTATGAACGAAATTTGAATTAAAAACGTTTCAGACTATAAAAAAAATTTCGTATTATAATTTTCTATACAAAAATAGTTTTTTTTTATTAAAAATATGAGATATAAAAGTGTTTTAATCCCAAGCAACGCCGGGCATAACAGCTAATGTGTAAATAAAACATGTAAGATTTGAAGATGCGAGAAGCGTGTTAATTGACATGAATCTTGATCATAATCAAATTTTTTTCGCATCTGTATTATCGAATCTGATTTGACCTTTGCCGTGCGTGGTCAACATTCTATCACTGATATTTTCGAAATAGCTGATGCTGTTTTACGCAGATGAATTGCTGGTATATACATATGCATCAGATTTGGACTGCATTTGGATGAAAGATGGCTTATTTGCGATACGCGCTTGCATGGCTTATCGGATTTTTAACTTGTGCGACTTTTTTTGCCTGCCTGAGGTGTTCGCATCTTGTGCTTGTCTTGTGGAAAAATGAATCTCATCATGTCTCTGGTAATTTTTGATATAAAATATCTTTAACCTCATTTTGTTGTAGGTTTATGGGACTTGTGTTATTTATTTTGTGGACTAGTAACCTATTTTGCAGTAGCACAAATGAGTCACTAGGGCTCTATCCAACATCAGGGCCGGATATTAAATAGACAAAGTTGGCAATTGCTTAGGGACCTCACAACTTTGGGGGCCCCGAGACGTCGATATTTTTTTGCGGTATTTTCAAGGTAGTTTAATTTTGTACTTTCATGCAATTTACAAGGATCGTATATTCGAATTTATTCCGATTCTCAAATCAAATATCGTTTAAATTTTAGAACATTCTTCTAACTACTTAACTAATTAATTACATTTTGTAAGTTTAATATTACTTTGTTTTATAATACTAAAAAAATATGTTGCGTTATAATTTTTAAAAACTGTCCAATCCCGTAATTAAATAATATTTAGATTGTATAAAAAATATTGTAATTTTTTTACTATTTTGCTTAAAATTACTTTAAACTTTTTTAGCCCGACATACCGAAACCAAATCTCTTGAAAATGATCGAAATTAAATATTTTATTTCGTTTTGTCGAAATGTGACTACTTAATGCTTATATAAAAATTAAATTAATATCAATAAAAAATATTTGATTTTGGAAATTGCGGAGGAGAAAAGGAGCGCCTCGAGTTTTGCGATATCCCTAGAAAACTTAATCTGGGCCGTTTCTGACAAATAATTACCCCTCTCTCCGAATTTTCTCATTTCTTCAGTGTGAAGTCATTTGGTTGGTTGGAGAAAATTCAGAATCTTAGTCAAGCAGTTAGTTATTTAAAAAAAAATTATTACTGTTTTCTCTTCTGGAGGCTGATATTTCACTTCTCTCTAAAGGATAAGAATCGGTGTTCTCAAGGCTAATCAACATATTTTTATTAGTTTAGTTTAGTTAAGTTAATGTCCCGTTTTGAAGTTACGTGAGGATTATTCTGGGAAAAGTTTCATAATTTTGAATTACGGTCAGATGACGAGGCTGATACCTGAATGGGTACTCACTTCTCCAAAATTTCACACCACATCACCTAGAAGATGTCTGACTTCTACGGATTTATCCATCGCCAATTTCCTGTACAAATCGGATCTTTGGTGGAATCGGGTCTAGAACCCACGTAAGATTTCTAGTATTTTTTTTCCCCCCTTTTACCTGATTGGTCTTAATTCCAAGATTATTCAAACTTAACAGTGCATAAAATTTAACTGCCAAATTATGATTGTTTTCTAGATCCGTGTTTGTTTCATGGTACTCCGAGATATATAATTTCCTTTTTAATTTTTCAGAAAATTTTGTGAAAGTATACATGGGGATTATTACATGGCTCAAACACAACTTTTGATGTATAAGATTCTTCTAATAAAGCACAGGATCGTTTTCAAAGTCAATGTTTGCTTTATATCCATGCATATCATGGTTCCTTTTTTTAAATTTTCAAGAATTTGCATGCCAATATGCTTTAAAAGGTTTTATGAATTATGTATTTTTAAATGAAATAATATGGGTTTTTTTTTCTGTGATTTATCATTAACTACTCTTATCTAAGGTAAAAATTGTTCCAAAATTATTAAAAGGATATACTATGTCATTTCCTCAAAAAATCTAGATTTTTTATCAGTATTTTGTTTTATATTTATCTTTCATTATGATCTGTTTTTAAAATTTTTAAATACTTGTATAATTAGAAAACTGTTTTTCTAAAAACAAATTTTATGTTTTTCTACATTCTTGCTTGAAGTAATAAGTTATTTTAATAATATATAATTGATTACTTTTATTTAGGTGCTCCAACTGTGAAGATTACTCAGGCCAATCCCTACCGTGTGAGACCTGGTGAAACTGTCAGGTTCGAATGCTTATCTGAAGGTGACCCAAGACCAAATGTATCGTGGAGAAAGCTTCGCCACCCCTTGGTTTCCTACGCTGCAGCTGAAGAGTCTATCGATGGAAAGGCTCTTTTGGAGATTCGTAGGGTATCTCAGAGTGACTCTGGTGTGTACATTTGCTCAGCACGCAACTCGGCAGGTGTTACTGAGGAGCGTATACAACTCATCGGTGAGTATACATTTTGGGTTATTATAATGGTGACAGAACAACTGTCTAAAACTCAAAACCTACATGGACTAATTCAACAAAGTATGTTTATGTAGACCAGTGATTCCCAACTTATGGGCCTTGGATAGTGTATTAGTGGGTCGCCGAACACTAGTCAAGAGTCTTGGGAGTTTCAAGAGTCGTCATTCATTTTTTGCTTTATAGACATCATATTTTTAATTCTTTTACTATCTACTAACATACATGAATATAATATACGAGGGTTAGTCATTAAGTAAGTCACAAAAGATAAGAAAAATACTTTACCATGATAATCACTTGGAAACAATTTTATTTTTCAACGTGATCTCCACCAATGTTGATGCATTTATCCCATCATTTTATCAGTGCCCCAATTCCAGCTGCATAACATTCTTTGGGTTGTTGTCTCATCCACAGTAGGACTTCATGTTAAACGTCATCATCTCATTGTCATCGTCAGATGAAAATCGCTTGGGGCTAAGTCTGGGCTGTAAGGTGGATGCTGTAGCACTGACCAACCAGACTTACTCCCAAGCGATTTTCATCTGTTCGGTCCACTAAAACAATATCTCGGAGGAAAACACTTTGCAGATGATACGACGTTCAACACGAAGACCTACTATGGATGAGATAGCAACCCAAAGAATGTTATGCAGCTGAAATTGGGGCGCTGATGAAACGATAGGATAAGTGCATCAACACTGGTGAAGATTATGTTGAAAAATAAAATTGTTTCCAAGTGATGATTAAAATTATTATGGAAAATTATTTTCTTTTGTGACTTATTTAATGACTTACCCTCGTATATATATATATATATATATATATATATATACATAAATGTATTATATGTGTTTGCATTTTTTCATTCTTCTAATTTAATTAGTAGGCCTCAAAATATTTTTTACACAACTGATGGCCCGCAGAACCAAAAAGTTTGGGAACCTCTGATGTAGCCCATAAAAGGAAAAAATATTTATGGGAAGAGATTTATTTTGAAAAACAGCAAAAAAAAGAATTATTTCAACTGTAAAATTAATGTTTGCTTCCTGGTAAATGACATCTGATTTGTGCTACCATCTTTCGTATTTTGATGGAAATCTGATTCACACTGCTTACCATCGAAGCTGACCCAATGTGAATGTCATGCATGATGGATATGATGAGAGTCGATCACTGTAACATGGTGGCAATAAGTAATTCCATGCATTGAAATAATTTCATATGTATGTTTTCAAATATTCTAAATGTTGCTGGCAAATATTTGCAGAATTCATAAATTGCAACTACTTAAAATTTTGTCTTCAAAATAGAATCACTATGGATACCAATTGCCTCTATCTGAGTATTATTAGGTACCACTTCTGTATTTCTTGAGAGAATTTTTTTTTAAAAAAACCCTTCATCTTCTAAGAATTTAAAAGTTCCTAATTTCATTCACATATTGTTGTACTGACTGAGCTGCAAATATATCTAATGCAGATGTCAAGCTTGAAATGGATGGATGTGTAAATTTTTAAATGTTGCAAAACATTGAAATGCCAAAAACTATTTAGAAGATAATATTTAAAATTTTGTGACATGCAAATCTCAAAGGCTATGATCCAATATCCACAAGTCCTGCAACATTCTGTAGGGTTATCCTAGAAATCATGCCTTGTGTTGTTACCATTTCTCTTTACCTTTTTTAAATTGCATAAGCCAGACATGACACATTTCCGCTGAAACGCGGATTTCCACTTTTCAGGCATCAGATTTTATCATTCTTAATTTTCTTTTATATAATAATTCTACAATATTTTTAATATCTCAAGCACTTTTTGTATAAATTTATTTATTTTATTGTTCAATTAAACATATATATTTTATTTCTCGGTCCTTATGTTTGACACAATTCTTTACTTACGAAATTCAGCTTTTTTTGTTCCAAGCCTGATAACCATGTCACAAATTTGATGATCCAAAGTTCTTTTCTTTTATGGTAAATTTTAAATTGATGATCAAAATAAAATTGCAGGGCTTTGTTTTGTTGAGTGCTGCGACTGGTATTGCAATCCATTTTACTAAATTGTCACTTCATTCAGGTGATATGCCATATACTTCATAGGAATCTGAAGTTTGGAAATTTTATTCCTTCCTTTTCAAATGATTTAAGTAATATAGTAACTTATTGAAAAATTCTGTTTCACAAACATTTGAAAGTTTACAAAAAGAATGCATAAGCCTTTCCAACTCAAATTATTATTTGGTAGTTAAAAAAGCCTTGGAAAATATTTCATGTTTTATACTATTCATTTATTCCATATTAATTAATTAAAATAATTTTTATCCTGATCATGCTGCCATCTAGCCCCGTCAAAAACTCTCCAGCCCAAATTAAAAATAGAGATACAAATAAAAGCAGATTATTCTGGTGATGCCAAATGGCATCACAAATCCCATAAAGGATTGAGACACTCAGATTTTCTACAGATATATTCTTTAGGCAAGCAAACAATTATAATCACAAGTAAGAAAAAAAAAATCATAGTTGTAAAATTCAAAATAAATTATATTCACAGAATTAATTGCAACTAAAAAAAATTAATGATCATATAAAATTTACATAACTTTTAAGTGCTAATTAAAATTTTTAAAAATGTCATAATATTCTTATTTTGTTGAACTTGATGAAAATAGTATTGAGAACTATTAAAACTTAAATGCGAACTATTGTATGCTTGTTAGTTCTATTTCTTCCCATTGTGTTCTGTGTTGGGAGTTTTAAACAACAGATTTCCAAGATGAAATCTTATATTAATCTAGTTTTGAAAATTTTAGGCTTCCATCTAAGTGCATAATCCCTTTTTTTTAAATTTAAATTTTAGTTGAAGAAGTTGACAGTGTGGTACCTGAAGTCATGGTTGAGGATAGAGTGACAACAGCAACAGTAAATAGCAGTGTGGAATTGCGATGCTTTGTCCGAGGTGTGTATCTTTTTGCTTCTTCAGACCCATGCAACAGTTGCGAGTTTAGCGAATAGATTCAATAATGTTGTTTAATTTCAGGTACTGACCGAGATCTCTACTTAAAATGGACTAGAACTGATGGTGGACAAATTCCAGCTAACCACAGATTACAAGATGGAGTTTTGTTTATACCAAACGTTCAACCAGAAGATGCTGGTGAATATTCCTGTCTTGGAATTGTCGAAGGAGATGTTGTTCTTTTCACTGCTAGAGCACGGTTGGCTGTTGTTGGTATGTATTTTTCATTTTGCTATCCCTCTGTATTTTTTTATTGATCAAAATTGACTTGTATTCATTTTTTCCTATGTGAGGCTCATGAAAAATGAATTCGTAGAGTTATTTTTGGTTTACTTTAAAATATTACTTAATGCCTTATGGATACTCTAAAATTCATTACATCAGTGCAAAGATAGTTATACAGTAGAACCCCGGGAATCTGAACTAATTGGGGCTGACCTTTGTTGAGATTCCGGAGAATTCAGATTAACTGGGAAATTGGGTAAAATACTCTTGATATACCAAATGCAGTAGAATATTGACTCTGGGTGCTCTGTGGAGGCGTGCGGAAAGAGCATGCAGTGATTCGCACGGTACAGTGGCAAACAAGTTGAGGGTAAAAAGAAGATATCTGAGTTAGTTTCTACTAATTAAGGTGCTGTAATCATTCTTAAAGACCAGTTAGAATACTTCTTTTAAGTTAGGAACAAACATTAGCTTTGTTTCTGATTCACAATTGTTATTTTTCCTTCATTTTTCAGTAAAACGTTTTCAGAAAATTAAAAAAAGATGTTCGCATTACCTGGAATTTCGGATTCACAGGGTTTCTACTGTATGAATTTATTCCTGTATTAGTATGAACTGTGAAAGACCTTAGAAAGATTCCTTGCATTTACATCGTTTCTTTTTAGGTCCTTAAAAGTATCTGATATTCAGAATAACTTCAAAATGAAATTTTTATTTTCCTAGCATTGAATTGGATTTATATACAAATGAACAAAACATAAAAATTGGAATTTATGTAAAATGTGATCATATTTTGCTTTTAAAAACATATTTTAATATCAGTAATCATTGTCAGAAAAATTAGAATAAAAAATACTTCAAGAAATAGCTTTGTTTTTAACAACTTGGATATACATAGATTTGTGCTCACAAAATTAAAATTGTTTTCACGATTTGTCTATTTTCCAAAATTATGCATTCTGATTTTACTAAAATCAAAGAGAACCCAAATGAAATATTTCCCTTAATAGAGTTACAATGAAAATGTGTAAAATATATTTGCAACTTTTAGTGTATTTTCAATTATGCAAAAATTTTAAGCAGATTTTCATCCCATTTTTATAATTTTGTGCACACATAGGAGTGTGGGCTCGAGGTAAGAATATGCAGCCTATTTTATTCATTCTTTCTCTCTTTTTAACTATGCTCATACTGAATGAACATTATTTACTGTAGCTCCACCACGAATTCAGTTGAACCCACCTAGACAAACAGCCAGACCCGGAGACATTGTGAGAATCCAGTGTTCAGCCATTGGAGATCAACCCATTTCCATTGACTGGAGCCGTATTGGTGGATATTTATCTCCCAGTATGGTGCAAGCTGGCGGTTTTTTGACTTTCCAGGGTATCACGTCCAATGATGCTGGAAGGTATCTGTGCACTGCCGCCAATGCTGCTGGAAAAGCTGAAGGAGTAGCTGAAGTGATTGTTAATGGTATGAAATAGTTCGAATCGAAATATATCTTAAATTAGTCTTTGAACGCCATTGATATATGATTGAATAATTTGAGTTTATAGTATTTATTGTTAGTCTTGAATCTAAGACAGAACTTTCTTTGGGGTGGATTAAATTAAAATTAATTCTCTTTAAAAGCCAAGGGATAATTTAAAAGCAAAATGGTAATGACTGTTAAAAACCTTATTGTTTGTGGTATTATGAAATTAAAAGAACAGTAATAACCAGTGGAGGCGAGGGGAGACAATCGCCCCCTCCCTACTTTTTGTGGAAAAAGTAAATTTTTATTTCATTTCATCTGCCTAAAACTAGGAATTATAAAAAAAATAGTGTGTGGGAAAGCTAGCTAATTTTGTCACTAAATTTTAAAATTTTGTTGCCTACCTCTTGCACTCTGGGGTTACTTTTAGTGTCTATAAATTCAACCCCCTCTGCCGCCACTAGTTGTAACTAATAACTAAATAGGAATTATATGGTTAGATTGAATCACCTGTTCCCATGCAGGAATTTGCAGTATTATATAGGTGGCTATCTATATTTTGTATTATTTTAAATGAAAGCTACTTTATGTCTATATGATTATTCCAGAATGCTAATGTTGCAAGTAAGAAAACAGAGCAATATATTTTTTAAACACAGTAGACTTTATTTAATGTGATCATTTCAGGACTTAAGAATTTCGATGACATTAACCGATTGATAACAATAACCGAATTGGGTAAAATCAACTATATTTTTTATCACATCAAGGGAAAAGAAACAAAAAGAAAAAAAAACACTTCCCTCAGGGCTATCTATAATTTATTTCAAAAATAACAATTAAAGAAATTCTTTAATTGTTGCCTGACGACAATTATTCCTTAACGGTTCATTTATATATTGTTCGTACTTGGATTGTTTTTTAAAATTTGTTGAACAATTCTGCACGCTGCGTTTCAAAATATCAAGGGCTTGCCTCATTTCGGCTTTCATTGGAGGGTTTTCTTCAACACATTCGTCCCCGTCGGAGTCATCAACTTTTATTGCTTGGTCTTTCTCACAAACAGCTTGACAAATTTCCAAGTCTGTTAGTGTGGCAGCTATTGGAATGTCCTCGTCAATGGACACCCACTCTTCATACTCTTCCTTTTGCATACCTTCAGGAGGTTCAATGACAATTATGACGGTCACGTCCTTGCCCACTAAATAGACTATCTTCAAAGAGAGGTCATGAAAAATAAATCCCAAAATTCTTGCGGGGGAAAGTGGCCCCCAGATGTTTCCTTACAAGTCGAGCGAGAAATTCTACGAACGTCAATTGTTAACGCTGATTGAAAATGAGGGATCGTTCAATTCTCTACTTCAAAACTGATAACATTAAACGCTGTAGTGATCACACTGAATGAATAATTTTGTGTACATTTGAATATATTGGTTCAGGACCAGAGGTGTTTGATAATATAAAGCGAATGATAACATTAACCGTTATCACATTAATCAGAGTCTACTGTATTTTTTTTATGGATACAATTTTAATGAACTTTGAATGCTCATTTTCCAATCTGTGCAGCACGGCTGTTGTTTCAGTTTGTACTGCTTATTAACACCTACTATTTCCATTTTCAGAAGAAACTCCAGTTGATTATGTTCGGAAGGAAGAAACTGCATTTGTCGGTTCAAACATTCAACTGAAATGCGCAGTTTCTGGCTCTCCTGCACCCCAACTGGATTGGAGCAAGGATGGAGGACCCCTACCAGACAATGCCAGGGTTATCAATAATGAATTGTGGTATGGCATTGCTATCTTTTAAAGAAAATTTCTACTTCTGTTACAACAATGATGATTATCTTAAAGAATTTTACATGCATGCGTATATAGTGTAGTCTGGTTTAGTTATATTTGTGTCCCCATTTGAAGCTACATGAAAACTATTTAGGGATAGACCACATAATTTTGCCACATTAGGTACCTCTTTCCAAAATTTGACATCTTGGCAACCTGAGGACATTTAACCTATAACAGTACAGAGGTGAAAATCCTCCGCGGATCCGCGATGTTCCTCTTTTTTGTATATTTTGTTTTATTTGTAAACTGATATTTATGCGGGACTCTTTTGTGCCTTTTGCTTTTATAAAGCAAAATCTGATTTATATATTTTAGGTTTATTACATGTATTTTATAAAAAATATTGGTATTATAAAACATTATTTATTAATTGTATCTATTTTAAGAAAGTGAGTAAGAAAACATTGATTTTATAATGTTAAAAATAAGTATTTGTAATTAAAAAAATTCATACATGGCTGTAAGCAAGACCATATTTGTTTCATAATTTTTTTGTGATGAGTAAATCATTCATTAAAAAGTGTTTACTTATCTCTTCCTTAATGTATGTCGCTATTCATGTAAAAATGTAGCTACTCTCGTGAATTTTCCTCTTTTTTCTATCTTTGCTGTTTTCACCCCTGACAGTAGATTCATTGTGCATCATGCCTACCCACCTGGTAAATCTTAAGTAGAATAGGGTCTCAAATCCATTATTCTTCTGTGGAATGGGGTCGCAAATCGTTGTTCTTCCATCACAATCTACTAGCTGTATTTGAACTAAAATTATTAGCTGGTGATCATGGTCTTGAGGATATATATTAATATTTATATCATGTAAAATTTGAAATTTTAAACTTTTCCCCTTTCTAACTTGTTAAACTGCTAACTTTTAATTAATTTAATTCAATTTCTTCATTTTAATAAATTTTTATATTTTATAACTTGGCTTGGTATTCAATCGAGGTGAATTTTGTTTTTACAAATTTCTGTCCTCTCAATATATATATAGTTTTTTAAAAGTTAAGATGTTTGGAATTTCGGATTCCTGGGGTTCTACTGTATGAATTTATTCCTATATTAATATGAACTGTAAAAGACCTTAGAAAGATTCCTTGCATTAACATCTTTACTTTTTAGGTCCTTAAAAGTATCTGATATTCAGAATAACTTCAAAATGAAACTTTTATTTTTATAGCATTGAATTGGATTTTTATACAAATAAACAAAACATAGAAATTAGGATTTGTGTAAAATGTGATCATATTTTGCTTTTAAAAACAGATTTTACTATCAGAAATCGTTGTCAGATGAATTAGAATAAAAAAAATTCAAGAAATAATTTTGTTTTTATAAACTTAGATATACATGAGTTTGTGACCACAAAATTAAAATTGTTTTGGCAACTGTCTATTTTTCAAAATTATGATTCTGATTTTATTGAAGATGTTTCTGTGTTTCATATTAACTATTTAGATATTCAATATGAAGAAATGTTATTCTTATTACTGCTGTTCTAAGCTGCAAACTCTACAATTGTTCCCCTGACATAAATGTTTGAAATATCTATATTCAAACATTTTACTTATTTTAACAAATTCACCGGAACAGCTTTGATATATGGCATCACTGGCGAAAATCTTGTATTGGCGACTTTTTGTCACCTAATTGAACATCGTATCGTTAAGTCGCCACAAAACAAAATATCGCCAATGGGGTCCTATATTGAAGCTGTTGGAAAAAAGTTGCCAAAACAAAATTATCGCCAGCGATGCAACAACAGACAGGCGATTTATTATGCCTTCTGAATACGGATGCTATTTGGAAGTGTTATGCTTCTAATTTATGCAATGTGCCATCTAATGTAAATTCTTAAATACCTTAAGAAAGGGCAAAACAAAATGAAAATGCTCAATAAACCAGTTAGCCATTACTTTGACTTGCATAATAATTTTTAAAAATTCAAGGATGATGATGTAGTTCATAACTTGGAATGCAATAGCATTCATGCCATTTTGCATCAGAATGAAATTGAATGCTGAAGCATACACATCCACAAACTTGTTGAGATTTCTTACCATAAGTACTTTTAGGTACCTAGGTAGTACTAAAAACATATTTTACGTATTCAATTGTAATGTATATGGATGTAAATTTTTAAAAATGTCTTGTAGGTTACGAGATGTACGCATGGAAAATGCTGGTCGTTACATATGCACAGCTACCAATAGTGCTGGCAGAACGAGAGACTATGTAATTTTGAATGTGAGAGGTAAGTTATTATATTTAGTTATTTGTCTTTAAAATTATATTGAAATTTTTTAATGTGTTTATTTACTTTTAAATTTATAGCCGTTGTTGTAAATACAGGAAAAATCGTGGATTTTTTTAAATATAACATCAACTGCATTTTTGTTGGGGAAAGAAACATAGTTTTCAAAATTATCAAGCGTATGATTGACATCATTTTGGAGCTGTATTCCTACAAAATATTTAATTTGTTTGATAATATTAAGATAGAGGAAAAATAATTGGAAATTCACAGTTATTACCTTATTATATTTTTAATTAAATTTTAATATATTAAATATGATAAAGTAAATAATTAGTGATACTTTTTGCTGATTTTTCAATTTAAAGCAGGAGTACCCAACCTTTTTTCCCTCGCATACTCCTTGATTATTCTTTTTGTTTTCTTGTACCCCCATTATCATATCCAACTCCCCATAATCATCCATTTATGCAAAGAAATTTTTATCAATAATGCTAAAGTTAATTTAAAAGTGAAATGACTCGAATTAATAGCATTTTCAGAACTTATTTTTGATTTTACATTTTATTCCATTTTTACAATAGTAGTAGTTCAACGCAAAAGCCAATGATGCCAGTATTGTAATTATTTTATTAAAAAAAGATAGCTAAAAACTACACTTCGTAATAATCAACTATTCAAGTGATATAGTTATTAAATAGCAAGCATTCACTTAGATAAACAGAATTCTCCATTCCCTTATATTTTCTTGTTTCCACCATGAACAATTTTGTTTTCACGAACCCCCAAATGGTCCTTTTTGTACCCCAGGGGTATACGTACCACAGGTTGGAAACCTCTAATTTAAAGCATAAGCTTTAATATGTGTCTGAAATAAATTAAGGTTGTTGTACCTGCAGTCAGCTGAAGTTTGATATGTGAACATTACACAATTGAATTTTTTTTATTTAAACTTCTAGATTAAATTTATAGACTCTCTTCTTGGCTTATTATATTTTAGTATACATCATTCAGCTTTAACTAAAAAATTTTAATATATGCTCTGTACAAATTTTTGTAATGTATCATAATTGTTTAATTTTGTTTCAGAAATAAAGCTTGACTGTTACATTATAGACTTAATACAGGGTTAGCCTAAATGATTCGTTGGGTTTCAAAACACTGTGTATTGAGAGGTATAAGACAGGTGATACATAACAAGATACATACACTCCCCAAGTTTAAAAGCTCGTGTACTTTCTCGATGGCAGGCCTGTAGCGGCACTGTACAGGATAGCGGTGATGCAGGAGAAGAGTTTTTATATGTTGGAATATGCGAAGTGTTCTTCGGTTACGAGCGTTCGGCGTGCATTCCTGCGTAAATACAGAAAAGCTGCACCTGGTCACCCATTTTGTGTTGGTTTTGCCAGTTTCGTGAAACTGGTTGTCTGTGTGAAGGGCCACATCGCTGGGTAGGACACGCTGGTCTGGATGATGTTCCTCTGTTGCCATGACCCCCAGGTTGCCAGATCTCATGCCATGTGATTTCTTCCTGTGGGGTTATGTGAAAGACAAATTTTATGTACTCCCAATGCCAACAACGCTGCAGGAACACATCACTGCTGCTGTGATGGACATTGACAAAAACATGCTGTTGAATGTCTGGACGGAACTGAATTACCATTGGGATGTGTGCTGGGTGACCAAGGGTGCACACATTGAACATTTGTAGTGTATACCAGAAACTTGTTGAGTGTATGTATCTTTTCATGTATCACACGTCTTTGTACGTCGCATACTTGTAAATAAACAGTCCTTTGAAACCTGATAAATCATTTAGGCTAACCCTGTATACTCGTGAAATTAAATTTGTACATTATGATGTTTTGATACTGATTAAATTCTAATGTATTATCAATTATTATTAGTGATAATGTGCTTCTAATTTAACATGTGTTGATATTTTTGTTAGAAAAAAATGCGATTTCATGTGTGTTTTAAATTAAATTTTATATCTCCCTCAACTTGTTTGTAACAGTATTTAACCTTTCAGTTTTCTCTAGTGGTTCTGATCCTGAAGGTACGGTTTTTATACAATAAGAATGACTGATGCTCTCAATTTAGTTTGCTTGTATTGCTTGCTATTTCGCTTTTATCAGAGATATGTCATATTTGTTTGAATGAAAGCATCAGTTTTTTTTCTATATCATTAAACGTATTTATATTATTTTATCTTAATATTGTCTTTGAACTTTTACTTAGCGCTTCGTAAAATAAATGCAACTGCTATTTTTCAATGATGTCATGCTATTAAAAGCTTTTTAATTAATTGCATCCTTCATGATTAGATTTTTAAAAATATTTTTTATTATTACACTTGAATTCATGAAAGATTTTTTTTCCTTTTTATTTTATGAAGCTGTTCCAACACTGGAAGTGAAAATTGAATCAAACAAGGAGGTAGTCAATATGGGTGATACTTTGGACTTGAGATGCAAAGTGACTGGTGATGCTTCCGCACGGATTTCGTGGTATAAGGTGGCCCAAGAAGGACCTCTTCCAGAAAATGTACGAATAAGAGGACCTATTTTAGTCATTAATGGAGTTAGGCCAGAAAATGGAGGTGTATATAGATGTAGTGTTGAAAGCTATGCTGGAACATTTACTGATGATTATGTACTTGCTATGCAAGGTAAAAAAATTCTTCTTTTTAATTTTTTTTTTATTAAGATAAAATATTTGCTGGTGCAAATGTGTAATTACATCATAATTTGTTCTTATAAAAATTTATCTCGATAGTTGTAGATTTTTGAAAGTATTATTATTATCTTATAATTCTCTAATTCTATAAAAAGAATGAACAAGATGCATACAGTATTTGAATGGTTGGTTAACTTTTGAAATATACTTGTTATAATTCCAGAATTTGTATATTTAATTGTTATAATATTACGATATGTATGACTTTTTGTAGGATTTATGTTTTAATTTTCATACAATAAAAAGTTCTTATAAAAGCAGACAGGTTAGACATTCTTAAAGTTAAAGAACATTATTTTCTTAAATTTAATAGTTTGCTGATAAATTGCTTTTATTTTGTTTTATAATTTAGTTTTCTGTTCACTTTTTTATCTCATGAGAAATTTTATTTGGGAAATATTCAAAAATAAGTTATAAAATATTTTTGTATGTATAAGCATTGATTTCACAAGGAAAATCCTTTTCAATTTCTTTTAATTACCTGCAGTTTAGTGTCAGATCTTCTTGCTTGTAGTTTCTTGAAATTTATTTTTTCTCACATTTTTTTTATAATTAATACTTATTCGAAAATAATAAAACTTGTAATAAAAAGTTCGATAACATTTTTCTTCAGTAAGACCTGTTTATCTAATATGTCATTTATTATATATTTTCATGCATTTTCACATTGTGAAAATATTTCTGTAAGTATACGTTTTCTCTCTATTAAAAATTACTTAAAGTAATAACTAAGTACTTAAATGTGTCGAATCCTGTTTTAAATGAAATGTTGCTGATTTTTTTTTTTTTTTTTTTTTTTTCATAATTTTTTCAGTTCCTCCAACTTTGACACCTGATCTAGTGGAGACTCGAACTGCACCTTTTGGCTCAACTGTCGTTATGGATTGCAAAACGAGCCTGGATCCACCTGTTGCCTATACCTGGTACAAACAAGGTGGTGTTTTGCCAACAGAAGCTACTGTAAATGGAGGACAATTGACCATCCCTGATGTGAAAGGAGAAGATGCTGGAACATATATCTGTACTGCTAGGAGTCATGTAGGAACTATAGATGTACCCACTATTTTGATTGTGACTGGTATGCCACTTCTTTTAACCTGAATCTCTTATTAATATATTTTTCATTATAATTTGTGTACTTTTCCCGCAGTGACATACAGTGAAACCTCTCTGAGCGGCCACCCCTCCGTTCCGAGAAAAACTGGCTACTCAGAGGGGGGTGGCCGCTCTGAAGGGTTTTCGTTACAATTACAAGATAATTGCTATAATACATAATATAAACAAGTCTGACACATATTTCTTATTTAAAATGAAGTTTGAGACTTATCTAAAGAGAAAATACTACTTTATTTAATAATTTTTTACATTTTTTGAAAATAGGATACAATTTGTGACTGTTTTAAGTTTTTAACCTTCTTGGGGGAAAAAACAATTTTTTCAAGTTCGTTTTCCAGTTTAAAAAGTAAATCTCTAACCGATGCGTTCGTTAAATGGGATGGGCGAACCCACCCGGTGGCCGTTCAGAGGGGTTGGGTGGCCGTTGCTAGGGGTTATTTTAACATTAGGTCTATGGGCCGAAAAATCCGTGCCACGAAAAATTGGCCGTTAAGAGAGGTGGCCGTTCGAAGAGATTTCACTGTATATTAGTATTGGAGAGTGCAAGAGTATTTAAAAGATATATTTTTAAAGTTTTGGAGGATAGAGTGAATTCATAAGAAGCTTTCAAGCTTTTTCAAGATAATGTAAGGAACTTATGACACGAATAAGGGTACTAAAAGAATTTTATCCCAGTCTGTAAATTAGTAGGAAAAGGTAACTGCTTTTCGTATAAAAAAAGTTAAATCTTTCTGAACATGTGGAGTTGCAGTGACCCAATGCTACAGTTTTGCCTTCAGAACTGGAGAGCTCTCGGTCTGAGATGATTCTACTGAAAATTTGCCATGTATGGGGTTTTGTAAAATGCTCTGTTCTGTAGAAGCTTGGAAGGAGGAGGTGTTGGTTCAGGGAGCACCCTTATTGTCTGACCATGGATCAAAATTATAATGTCTCTCCTGAGGTAGTCGTCCTGTAGCTTTAAAGTGGGGTTACAATTACTATAATTTAAGAGATTATTGAAAAATTTTTTCTTTGAATTAATTAAAAATTAATTAAACCCTTTTATATTATACCGAATGACACATATGCAGCATATTCTAATAAATACAAAAACAAACAATAGAAAATTAAAAAATGTTAAAAGCATTAGAAAATTTAAAAATTAAAACACATTAAAAGAGAAAAAAATAAGCACTTCTGTTTCATATTTTTTTTTTCTTTTTTAATGTGTTTTAATTTTTTAATTTTCTAATGTTTTTAACATTTTTTTAATTTTCTATTGTTTAAAGTGGGGTGTTTTCTAGATTATATTTGCTTGCAGAATGTCAAAACATCTATTATTCCTTCATTTCTTCACAAGAACACACTTATTCTTAATGTGTATTCTTCTGTTCTTGTCTATTTATAGAAGTGTCTATTCAAGGTAAATAAATAAATGAAATAAGAAGTGATAAACTCAGTAGAGTGTTTTTTGCTTCTGAATATTTTTTTATTTAAAATTAAAAAAATTTATGAAATAATTTTCACTGAGATTTTTGTAATACTTGATGTTGCTTCGCCTTAAATTTGAATTATTAAAATAACTGATATTTTGTAAAGTAGCTAAACTTCACTTATTAACATGCAGAATGAATCGTACATTAGTAAATTATTTTAAACTTATTAACCTTATTATTGAATGTAAATTATTATAAATGTAATTCATTATTAAATGTAATTATTGCTATAATCATTATAAATTATTATTAAATGTAAATTATTTTAAACTTATTATTAACATTATTATTTAAATTGTTTTATACTTATAATTTATCTGGAAAAAAAATGTTATTTTAGAGTCTTAATAATCAGAATGCTACAGTGAGAGGATTTTATCAACAATAATTTGAGTCATACTTATTTTTTAGGTGTTGTACCATACTTCTCACAAACACCTTTGTCTTATATGAGAATGCCAACACTGTCGGATGCTTATTTGAGTTTTGAAATTGAAATAGCATTCAAACCGGAAAGCATGAATGGTTTGTACTTCTGTATCTAGTTAGTAGCAACTATAGATTTAAATTTTGTGTATTTAAATTTTTATTATTTTTAATATTTATATTTTGGAAACTATGCATATATGCATGCTTTTAATTTCCTTTCATCTCAATCTAATCCATTTCAGTTTTTTAACTAAGACATTTATTCAAAACTTAAGTATATCTCATTTTGCAGAAGAATAATTTTTTTTTATACAATTTAGATTTTTTCTTAAAATTAAGTTTTTAAATCACATTTTTATACTAATTTCTTCAGAAATGTAATGTTTGCTATTATTTTTTGAATTCTGTAACTTTTAACTTTCTGCAATCCAAATTTAAAGTTTTTTTAAATTGCTGTCAGAATATTTTACTTGCATATATTTCAAATTCAAATTTTTTAAAACTTGGTTTTCGAGTGTTTTAATTGTTGTATAATTAAGTATTCCTTATTAATACAAAACCTGTTAATGTTGTATTTTTGTAACATTCAAAAGTTGTTTTTTTCTTGTTCATGAGCAAATTTCACTGACATTTTATACTGTAATGAAATTGTAAAAGGTGTAAGTGCTTATAAAATATGCAGATCTCAGAAAAAGGTAGCAGTTATTTTATTTCTTTTGGAAAATCATTTTTTATTCAATTTGTGTGGCTGAATAGATGCCTAGAAATGAAAATTAAATATTTTCAATGTTTCTAATCAAAAAGTAAACAAGTCTACTTGTTAACTTTGTAATGAATTCACTAAGTATTAATAGTTTTGCAAAAATGAAAATGATGTGATGTAAAGTGTTTATTCATAAATGTTTGTTTAATTTCCACTTTTGATGTAGAAGCATTTGCAAAAAATGAAAATTGTCCTTGCTATAACTGGTTATGAGAGCTGAAAAATAATCTTTTAAGTCTCTAATAGATATAGGATGTTTACTTGTTTTACTATATTGTTTTTAAACTGCATTTCATGAGCTAAAAATAATCCATAGGAAAGAATTTTATTTGTTTATTTATATTTCTCAATTCCTGAATCTTTTATTTATTTGTTACTGTCAAGTTTTCAGAATAAGTTAGCTTAAAAGTTGAGTATCATTTTTTTTAAGCATGTTACTTATAATCTGTGTTTTATAGGACTTTTGCTGTACAATGGACAAAAGCAAGAGCAGGGTGATTTCATAGCTCTTGTGTTGAACAATGGTTATGTGGAATTCAGGTTTGAACTTGGATCTGGCCCTGCTGTCATCAGAAGTAACGAACCTGTGGAGATGAGGAAGTGGCACACAGTTCAAATAAGACGAGAGAGGAAAGACGGTAAAAATATCTACCATGGTAAAAAAATATTCATTAGTGTGTTAGTCGGAAGCCTTTGCACTAACATAATAACGTAACTATATTGAGTTTTTCTCTGTTTGACGTTAAAACTACTAATGTGGTCTTAATGAAATTTCCATTCTCAAGCAACAAAATGGAGTCAATTCATGCTCACAATGATACACGTCAAAAGAACCTTGCCAGTTGAATTTTGGTATGCATTGTGCATCTTGCTGGAGGATAAAGAATGACACAGTGTGGATTTAAATATTAAATGAGTTGACTCCATTTTCTGACTCTTCTTGCTTTTATTTCCTAATTTCCTACCTAGAGTCAAATTGAGAATGAGGATGAGACATTTGTAGCTTATTGCTATATCCTCGGCTCTAGGGTGCATTTCTAGTCCCCTTCCCAACGAGTGGTCATGCTATCCTTTGATGAGTGGACTCATTGCATGGGGTGTGGCATAATGAGGCCTATTTTACAGATACCAAAGAGGCAAAACTTACAGTGCATGATGGCAATCATACAGCTTTGCGTGTATGGCTTTGAGCCAGGGTGCGGCTTTCGTACTGGATTATAATCTTAATTATCTATGCTTCATCTGCAAAATATTTGCATTCTTTTACAGCTTTATCTACAGCTGATCTTTTTTGCTGGCTTTATTACAATATACCAGCAACTGCTTTTCACAATTAGCAAATGATATAAATAAAGTAATGCAGCTGAAGCCATATCATAAACTTGTATTAGATGTATTTAAACTTTTTAATATTAAACTTACATATAATTAAAGACAGTTATAAGCTTTGATGTCTTAATGGTAATTAAAAAATGCTACAGATGAAGCTTTTCACGAGAATTTTATTATTTCTATTTGAAATATTGTGTCATAAAATAAAAAGAATGATGGTGAAATATTTTGATGCATGGTTTAAACGTTATTTATTTGGAAAAAAAAAGCCCCTAAAGAATAGTTAGAAAGCCAAAATTTTCAAGAATACTTTAAGATGCTTCCTAAGGCCTAGGCCTTTCTTGAAGTTTAAATAATGCCAAACATTTAACTACAGTTATAATATTTCAATATTTTACTTTTTAAGATGAAATATTTATATGTCCTTTCTTAAAACAAATGTATAAATTAATTTTCTGCAAATGTTCGTAGTACGATCTAGGTAACATAAAAACTTATGCTTCAGTATGAATTAGTTGTCAGTTCATCTAAATAACATTAAAATTTTTAGCATGTTCTCATTATAGGGCAGATTTTGAAGTTTTCTCGATTACAAAAGATTTTTAATAATTTAAGAACATAACATGAAATTTGGGAGTGGAAGTGACTTTGCAACGTTCTTGCATTTCTGTTAAAAATTGTGTTTGAAATTTATATTTGTAAACATTGTAGTCAAAATGAATAAATGAAAGATTTAAAAATACGCTTGGAATAATAAACACTCGTGCTTGTTTGCATTTAAGGCTTCTGGAAATGGAAATAGTGTTGAGAGAGGAAAACAATGTGAAATTAAATTAATTTATTGATTATTATCATATGACTATGTAGGCAGTACTTTTCCCATTACCTGTTTACTTTTTGATTTATGAATAAATGAATGATAAAAAATTCCATGCACAAATTAAATAGAATTTTCATGTAAGTTTGGAACTAATAGCAATAAGATATTGCATTCAAAGAAATATTTAGAATAGTAAAATAGTTATGAACTCGTATTTCACATTCCAGGATTTTTGAAATTGGATGATCAACCAGAAGTAACAGGATCAGCACAAGGACGATTTTTGGGTCTGGATTTGGTACAACCTATGTACATTGGTTCTGTTCCTGATTTTGGTCTTATTGAATCAAATGCAGGAGCTACTAGAGGATTTATTGGTAATAAAATATTTTCAAATTTTTTTCAGGAATAATTCCAGTGAAATAAAAAGCTCCATTAATCTGCTATGCTTTAATTTTTATTATTTTGCATACATATACGGTTAATATTTCAAAAGATTAATTATTATAGAAGTATCATATGAACTTTGCAACTGACTTTCTCTCAACAGCATTGTCAACAGGGTGTTAAAAAATCATAATTTTTTTAAATAAAAAAATGAGATTTTTTTTATTTAATCAGACTTAAAACAAATTAAATAAGATTTTTTTAAATAAGTTTAACTACTCTATATATAGAGAGCTGGTAAATACCTAGTTGTTGATAGTATACATCTGTAAATAAAATATTTCTTAGTTTGGCATGCAAATAACGAAATAAAGAAACTATTCTAAAGCATTTTGTCCCAAGTGAATAACTTTGGGAGCATAGCAGAATTGAATTGACAGATCATATAATGACTTACTTTACAAATTTTAAAACAAAGATTTTAGAAATAAGAAATAAAGCCTTACAGAAATGTTAATCACACGGAATAACAATATTATTATTTATTTATTTAAAGATTTCAACAGAAATGCCAGTTTGGCCGTCTTTTCCACCCCTAATTGATTTCTTAATTTACTGTGTACAAAACCAAAGGGTGAAAACATTCTTTCAACCCCTGCAGAGAATTTAAGTTTTTTGTGACCATATTAGAAATATTTTTTTCTTCATGTGTGAATTTAGGTTTCCTCAAAGGCATGTCATCTTACTAAAATGTTTTCAGTATATATAGAAAGATTATAGAGATGCTTTTACACTGTTTTCTAAAAACTTCAAATGCCATATTTTCATGGTACTTCTCTTGAACATTTGATATTTTTTGATGTAGGGATTAAGGTTTTCTATTTCTGTTGTATAAGATGCATCAAACAATAATTCCCATCCTGATATTCAATATAGTTTTTCATTTCGCTTACAGTATTTATTTGTTTCATTACTTACTGAAAATTTTAAATCGGTAAGTTGTCCAAAGCTAATAAAAACTGGCCTGTGTTTGTGGAATACAGTGAAATAATTATTTTTTTCCTCTTTGAACAAAAACTATGGAAGAAAGTAAAAGAAAATTATTAATCAGTTAGACCCCAGTTAAAATTAATCATTTTGAAGCGAGCTATTTTAATAAATTTTTAAATGAAATAATTTTGATTTTAGAAGAAGAAAGATATTCTAATTTAAAATAAGAAAATTGCAACTAACTTATATAGCACATAGTATTTTGACTTGATCACTCTTAAGTTTTCCGCTGACATTTCTAAATTCTCAATTTTTTTGATTATCAAGAAAGAAAGAAAAATTGTTTCAGATTTGTGTTATGAAACGAGCTGTTCAGTTCCTTAAAAAAGCCTTGATTTGTACGTTATGTTATTTTCTGTTTGCATACTTCAAGCACTCTTTATTTTTTCTTAGGCTGTATCAGCCATTATAAAACAGGAAAAGTAGTGCACAACTTGCTGAGAGAAGCCGAGTCTTACGGCATTTCAACTTGTGAAACTTGTTCGTCTAATCCATGTCTTCATGGTGGCGTATGTCAAGAAGCATTGACCATAGTTGGATACAACTGCATCTGCCCACCTGGTTTCTCAGGACGAGACTGCGAGAAAGTTGGCGAAGCTTGCTACCCAGGAGTTTGTGGAGAAGGACGTTGTATCAACAAACCGGGTGGAGGATTTGATTGCTTCTGTCCATTAGGAAGAACAGGAGTACGCTGTGAGAAAGGTAAGCACTTTTTTTTGTAGTTTTCACTTAATGATAAATGCACATGAGGGATTTTGTATATGTAAAATAATTACAATTTTGTACAAAAAGTAGCTGCAAAAAAAAGTACCTAGATAATTAAATAGCTGGATTATGTAAGTTTAATGTTTTCTCAAGATGGCACACTACCTCCTGCTTAGTATCACCTGCAAACTTTTAAGAATTTCATCACAATTCTCTTTATCTAGTTTCAAGATCATAATTATTTTTCTCATCATTTTTTTGCATCTTAAGAAATGAGGTTTTTAAATTTTGCGATAATCAAGAGCTTTTTATGAATCTCAAAAATGTGTATCAAATGACTGAAGTATGGTTTAAGACATAAGACCTTTTTGCGCTGAAATTCCTCATAAAATTTTGGCAAAAGGCCCCACAAACAGAAACTTAAGTGTTATTGTTTTGTAATTATTATTATATTACAGTCAATTATATTATTTCAATCAAATTGTAATAACAGGGTGGCGACAGAACTGGGAAATCGGGGAAAAGTCGGGGAATTTTATCGATCTGGAAAAATCAGGGAAAATTAATAGTTATTTGTTACTTGAGTTGTTATCTATAAATTAGTATCTTATGTCTAGTATTATTTGTAATAATAAATGGGATTAAAAAAAACTTATATCCATTTATAAAAGCACAAGTTTTTGATTAGAGCAATTAATTTCTTATGATTTGTTAAAGAATAAAGATTTGAAGTAATATTTTGGCAGTTTCTCTTGTTTAAATCTTTGCTAAAATATATATTACTAGGTACGTATAATTATACTGTTTTCATATTTATGCTGTAGCATGTTATTCTGGTACCTATGCAAAGAGCACTAATTAGTTATTGAACTGTTTTAAAGTTTGAGCTGTTAGTTAAAACTGTTTTAACTGAACAAAGATCATAATGTACTGATAACATAATTTAACTTGTGTTGCAAAGAGTAGTTTTAATGTTTCTTAGAATTCTTAAGCAGTTTTAGAAGCAAAGTATTTTGTTAAAATTTCCAGTATTTTTTGCAGATAAGAAATGTAATATATTGTTTTAATAGATTTTTTTAGGATGTTCATTCCTAAAATTTAAATTTCATAAAAAAAAAATTTCATATAAATAAGTGGTAAACGTGGTTTTAATAACGTATATTGTACACATACAGTGATACTAAGTAGGGAGAAAGCAAGGAAACGAATATAATTAGTAGCCATAAATCAGGGAAATGTTGTAAGTTTAATCAGGGAATTTTTTTTCACAGTTTCTGTAGCCACCTGAATAACTGGTAAGGTTCCACAAGAAACTCAAAAAGGCCACAGGTTCCCACCACTGGTTTAAGAGCTGAACTGAGATATCATTCAATGAAAAGATCATACCCAAACCCTATAGTTACAACAATCCCACCAAATAGCTATTAGAACGATATTAGTTGTATCAAACATTAATTAAAATTTCTATCAGTTGTAAATGCAGTACAAACAGATACTTGCTAAAGTATAGAGTTTAGACAGTTTGAAGTCGGTGAATTGTTTCATTTAAAACAGAAAACATATAAATAATTAAATAACTATTTAATTTATCAGTCAAAGTTGGTGAGTTCTTGTTTTGCTGTTCTCAATTCTAACTTTTTTGTTTGTCTATTGCTACTCATAAAACATGATTTTCACTTTATTGATAGAATATACGATTCTGATTTGTGCATTTATGCCTACGTAATCTCTCTTTCCTGTTCCCCAGATATCGTCATTGTTGAACCAGCATTTGCTGATGATGCATATATAGCTTATCCTACTCCCAATGCACTGACAACTTTGAAGCTGAACATGAAAGTCAAGCCACGGACACTAGATGATTGTTTAATTGCTTACTGTGGTCAGCATGAAGATGGAACTGGCGATTTCACATCAATAGCTATTAGAAATAAGAGTGTGGAGTTCAGATTTGACATGGGATCCGGTGAGTATTTAATCTATACTTATAAAAGGCAGCGCTTGTGTGTGTGCGATGTCCAGATGAATCTATCACACTTGCAGCCATGAAATTTGGCACACAGGTATTAGTAATGGAGACTCAATGCACCTCGAAGCAGCAATTTAAAATTTATTCTAGAATTTTTTTTAATTTAATGTTTTGTGTTGTTTTGGGTCATTTTTAGCACATTTACGGCTGTAATATCTTTTTAAATGATCGTTGAAAAACAATCAATGCACCATCGGATAGAAGAAACAATTTTCGTTCTAATGAAGTTTGTTTTGAATTTCCAACATAATTCACTGGATTTTGAGAAATTTTTAATTAATCGTAATTTTTATGGTTATTTTTGATAAGGATTTCTTCAAACTCATGCGCCTGACATTCTAACAGCTCTATAATTTTCATTTTTTTCCGCTTATAATTGGAATGTTTCTGTCGGATATAAAATAAGAACGATTAAAATATCTTATTCCTTTTTTTTTTTTTTAAATTAATTTTTACCATATCATTTCAAACAGTGTTTTTGCTAGCAAGATTTGACAGCAAGAGTTTCTCCATATGATCTCAGAATGCATTGTTGCTTCCTCGCAGGAGGCAACATAATATTCTTTCATTCCTAGCCTGCATTTCTACAATCCGATTCCTTCTGGTGACGTCATTACATTCTCGTCATTGTCGAGAGGAAAATGAAGCGGGCAAACTCAATAATATATACATTTCTGTTTTGATTTCATTTACAAAACTTTCATTTATGTAATTCTGTGTGGGCGTTTTTTTCTATTTTGTTGAAGTCCTGACTCCACGGCCAACGCCGTAAGCATACTGCTATTGGCAATATCTTAACATGTTTCTTTGTCTCGCATATTTTTCTTGCTGTCTAATAATGATTTTCATGTTTCAATTTTTTAATATTGTTTTGGTTCAATGTACTCTTTACTGTTTTCCTACCAATCAAATGCCATTATCGCATAGAAAAAAAAGTGGGAAAAATCAATAATGTTTATCTTTTGTTTTGATTTTGTTTTCAAAACTTTTTTTGTGTCATTGTGGGCATTTTTTTCCCCATTTTGTTGATTCCAATGGCAATTCCATGTGCGTACTGCTAGTAGTTAATAAGATGTGGTGCTATTGTGAATTACATTTAATGCATTTTTTTGCATAAAATAAAGTAGAATTCTTCAAAATTTTGCAGTGTATGGCTTTTGAAACTTTTGTTTTTTTAGTGTATAGCTCATTGTATCTAAAAGAAGTTTTCATAATTTCATTTTCTTGCAAAAAAGCATTATGGAAAGGTATATAAAATATATTATGTATGAATTATTTAATACTTAGCTAGAGAACAATTTGAGATTGTTTAGTGAGATTATTTGTGGGAAAATTCCTAGTAGAGGGAGAGGGGCTCAGACAAACATCATCTTATGGCTTAAAAATGGGATTTTCTTTTAGTAATTTTTCCTTTCTATGTGGTGGGCTAGTGTACATATGATTAGATTTTTTAAATTCCTTAATTTTTTGTTGTTGAAAGGTGAAATTATTTTAATGAAAAGATGTATAACATACTTTGATTTTTACCTCTTGTATTTTGATGTATCAAATATGCACTGAATGATCTAACTAACAGGCTTAAAGACTGCTATCGAGTCATTTTTTGCTAATATTATTAGAAAAACAATTCTTACTCAAAAATTGAATGTTGCTAGTGTTTAGTGGGTACTTATATGAATTGACATGTAATGCAACTCCAATCTGGGATTTCTTAACTCTAGAAACAGACGAACACTCTTAGAATAGAAAGCATCATTTGTACCTGAGAACGAAACTTTGTGTAATGATGTTCAGAAATTAAATTCCTAATATTATTTTGCTTTAATAATAAAATTTAAGTGTACTGTTGCATACCCAGTGAACAATTCCTTTTGATGCCTTAAATATTTAGGTGCAGCAATTATCCGCAGTCCAGAACCAATCTTGCGGGACGAGTGGTTGAGCATTGTAGCCGAAAGAGACATGAGAGAAGGCTCTTTGATTGTTAATGACGGTATTGCCTCTAAAGGAATGTCTCCTGGAATAACGAGAGGTTTGAACTTGCATACACCATTCTACATTGGGTCTGTGGACAAACATAGAGTATCTGTTTCTCCCTATGCAGAAGTTCAACATGGTTTTGATGGCTGTATTGCTCATGTAAGTAGACGCATTTATTATGAGTAGTATGAAACATGCCCATAGTAACACATTGCATTGCATTTCATGTATGAATTTCCACTTTATTTATTTATAATGTGTCCCGTCTCCATGACAACTAATCAAGGAAAGAATAAATTCGTTTGCTTAACCCATGTTTTATAACTAAGACTTGTAGGTGACAGCAATATGAATCTCAAAATGACGAGAATAATTTTGGTTTAACTAAAAAATCTGCTTCAAATTTCATTTCGAGTTTCTTTTCTTTTTTTTCAACAGAAACAGTTGAAAAAATTGAATATGAACAGATCGAGATATAACATTGTGAAACGCTGTGTTTAAGTCGGGAATAATTTATAACATGCATTCAATAATTACAGAATTTCGCAGCAGCGTGTAAGGTTTATGCAGAATGCCTTATAATCATAGGTTGAGGTGAATGGAGTTGAAGTAGATTTGGTGAATTCAGCAACTGATTCCTCCAACGTGGAAGATTGTGGCAGCAGGACTCCTTGTGAGAAAAATGTTGAAGATAATAATTTTGGTTTAACTGAAAAATTCTGCTTCAAATTTCATTTTGAGTTTCTTTTCTTTTTTTTCCAACAGAAACAGTTGAAAACATAGAATATGAACAGATCAGATATAAAATTTTGAAACGCTGTGTTTAAGTCGGGAATAATTTATAACATGCATTCAATAGTTGCAGAATTTCACAGCAGCATGTAAGGTTTATGCAGAATGCCTTATATTCATAGGTTGAGGTGAATGGAGTTGAAGTAGATTTGGTGAATTCAGCAACTGATTCCTCCAATGTGGAAGATTGTGGCAGCAGGACTCCTTGTGAGAAAAATCCCTGCTCAAATGATGGAATCTGCATTGAAGAAGAAGGCTCTCCTGAAGGTTATGTCTGTGAATGTCAAGAAGGTTACAGAGGTAGGCTTTTTCTCTTACTCCTGGATTAGGGTATATGGGTTTTTTTTGGGGGGGGCAGATGTAATACCCTTAAATGTTGTATTATTTATTTAAAATATTGCTGCAATTTTTAAATAAATTAGTGACAGTATCTTGTATGCAGCTTGGAAAAGTTGTAAATGAATAAATAAGTTTAAGTAATATTATTAATTAATATGGTAATTAAAAATTATTATAAATTATGGCTTTATAAAAAGATTAATTTATAAATTCATTTCCAAGTGAGTTTATAAGTATATAAAAATGTATATTTGCCTTATTTGCAATTCGTGTTTTAGCAAGGTTTTGAAGTCAAGTTCTGCTTTACCTACAAAAGAGTACAGAGTATATAATATTTGTGTATAAAAACATTTTAGTATTTAAAGCAGCAGTGAAAAAATTTAAAACTTGTTTAAAATTTCAATTTTATTAAGACCAATTTTGTCTCAAGTTGTTAATTAAACTTGTTCTAAAAAACGAAAAATGAATGATTTCGTAAATGTATTTTTTAAAAATTAAAGTATCTTCAAGTTAATATAATGAAATAAAAATCATATATTTGCATGCATGCATTAATCAATGTTGTAGCTAATTATTTTTAATATATATTTATGGTCATGTGCTATAATTTATATATTGATAGGTATATTATGTGTGCCTGTGTTAAGTGAAAAATATTTTAAATTTAATAAATTCCCCAAGCCAAAATGCTGAAAATATTGTGCCAAAGAAGCAAAGTATATCTTTTTTCATCAAAATAGTTCATTATGTAATCCAGGAAAAAATGTCAAAATAGTTCTTGTCAAGCATGGACTCCTTACTTTTTGTTCAATAATTTTTTTGCACAGTTATTAATCAACTGTTGCTGATTTAGAAAATCTTATAACTTTTCTTCCAGGGAAAAACTGTGAAATTGAAACCGATTTGTGCAGTTTAATCGATCCTTGCAAGAATGGAGGTACATGTGTTGGCTCGGGCAATTCCTATGAATGCAGCTGTCCTCTTAGATTCAAGGGTACTAACTGCGAGGAAGGTAAGCATCATCTTGTAAAAAAATCTTCATACCTCATTTCACTTTAGCATTTGTATTATATAGTATATTAATCATGTCAAAGGCTATCATGAGCCAAATGAGCGAGGGTCACAATTTAACTAAGTAACTCAAATATAAAAACATAGGCTGAATTCAAAATTTACATTGTACAAAAGAATTCATTGTTGTATGTGTTCTATTCCAAAGCAATAAATTAGCTCTTTCATGATATTTGGCACCTCTTTTATGCAACTAACTTCAACCTTTCCTACTTCAGGAAGAATTTTGTTAGCAGTGGTTATTTTTTTACTAGTGGCGAATCCCAGGGGGGGGGGCATCGGGCCCCCCCCCCCCCCCCAGAGCCAAGCCAGAATTCTTGATTTTATTTAAAATAATTACAACTGTTTTTTCTTTTTTTCCCTTTTTAAAAAAATAATAAAAACGTTTCAACATTGCTTTTTGGCTATACAGGCTCGAAAATTTTCCTACTTTTGTAGTCATTCCGCTTGTATTTGTAGTTTTGATGCGGTTGAAGACATCTTTTGGCTAGTTATTTCATTGTAATTTTTATTAAATTATCGAAAGTATTGTATTGTTTTTTATGATTCTTATTGTCAGGTGAGTAAAGTTCAAGAGTTTTGGTTTACTTTAGCCTTGACGTTTGACATTCGTCACGCCGATACATTTTTATGCCCTCAGACCCCCCCTCCCCCGACCCGAATCCTAGATTTGCCACTGTTTTTTACCTTTCAAAACTAATCAAACACGGCTCATTGAAAATCCTTAAAAACTCCTTGAATTTTATTTGCCTTACTCGGGACCCTGGAAAATTACTTGATTGTTTTTGTTAGGTCCTTGTAAAATAAGCAAAATGTCCATCCAATATTTTTGGGGACAAAAGAGAAATCTAGTTTGTGACTTGGTTTTACCTTGAGAATTCCACCACCAGAAAATAAGAGTGTTTGTATGGGAATGCTGTCAATCATCAACCTTCTCTCTCTCTGTATCTTCAAAGACAGCTTAATTTGACAATACAGTGAAAACTACAGAGGGTTTTTCTCAGTCGTGTAAAATAGTCCTGCTATTAACCTAATGTCTTTTGAAATTAACTCATATATTTGAACAGAATTTTGTTGTCAATACCAATAATGTATGTTATTAAATTTCATAGATCCAGGGAAGTCTGTGTTCATGTGAACACAATAACTCAAAAACTTAAGTAGCTGGATGGATTAAATTTGGTACACAGTTTTATCATTAGAATTGTAGATCTGTATCACATTTTTATTTCAAAAATAGAAATGCAAATGATTAATTTGATTTAAATTTATCATTTGCATTTTTTATGTCTAAAATATGTAATTTTATGGTCCTTGAATTTTCTTAAAAAGCTCCTTGAACTTTTTTCCTCAGTAAGAGTGGAACTCTGTCCAAGGTGAATGTCAGTAATTCAAGACCTTCCAGGACATTAATTGCTTTCACAAGAGTAAAATTGTTTGGAATGATAAATATTTACGAATGTGAAAATAATTTCACACATGAATTTTCTTGAGTTTCTAAACCTGCCTGGAATATATTTGTAAAATTCAATATTTTAAAAGAAGTGAAACAGAGCATTTCTTTAAGAATTTTTGGAAAAAGGAAAAAAAAAATGAATCTGGCCTACAGACTTTGTCAAGGGTCACCTGTAGGCAGGGATTCGTAACTGGATCTTTACTTTCATAAAAAATTTGACCCCTCGTGCCCTGAAAGTCGTAAGAGAATTGAAAGTTTTTGGAAGTATAACCAGCAAGAAACATAAATCCAGCAAAATTAGTTCTTACTCTAGATGATTATAAGTACAAAAGTCTTATTATAAGGATCCATTTAAATTCTGGATTAAAAACCAAAAATCATCAGGCATTGATTTGCCATCATTGCAACAAAATACAACAAAAAGACCACTGAAAAGAAAAGTCTGGGCCAGATTAAGTTTTTTTCCTTTTTTCCAAAATTTTTAAAGAAATGGTTTGTTTTTCACTTCTTTTGAAACATTGTTCTCATTTGCATTTTATTTGCAGTGGCATTTCCCTTGCTCTAAATACAATGCACTTTAACAGTGGCGAATCCAGAATTCGTGTCTGGGGGGGGGGAGGGCTGAGGTCATAAAAAATTTGTATCGTCATGACAAATGTCAAACCTCATGGCTTATGTAAACCAAAGCACTTCAAATTTACAGACTTTTCTTACCTGACAATAAGAATTACAACGAACACATCAATACTTGCGATAATTTAATAAGAAATACAATGAAATAATTAGCCAAAAAAGTGTTTTCGACCACATCAATGCTACAAGTACAAGTGGAATGACTAGAAAATTAGGAAAATTTTCGAGCCTATTAAGCCAGAAAGCAATGTTGTCATGTTTTTATTTTTATTTATTTTTTGAAGGGAAATTAAGAACAAAGAGTTGTAGTGATTTTAAATAAAATCAAGAAACTAGCTTCTAGCCCCCAATGGATTCTCACCACTACACTTAATATTTACTGGCTTCTTGATGACAACATTTAAGGTCCTTTTTTGGTCTAATTTAGTTTCTAAATATATTTGTAAAATTCAGACCCCCAAGTTAACTGAATATTTGATTTACATTAGGACTTCAGTACATTACCTACATTTGCTTATCATTAGGAACTGATTCTATATTTATTGAGAAAATAGTTCGGAGCAAAGAAAATTTATATGCCAAAGATTTTTTTAATGTAAACGTTTCTTCATAATTGAGTCTGAAATTTTAAAATTTCTTCTGTGATTATTTGATGTGATTCTGTTTCAACTAAACTTAGTTAATAATTCAATGTAATTACTAACTTTAATGCACAAAATTTTCTATAAATGTTTATTATATTGATTGGGCTTTTATGGCATTTTTGTAGCTTCTATATTTGATGAGAGAGTGCACTTCGAAGGCAATGGCTACCTCGCTTTGGATAATGAGCTCCTCCCTCACACTGCCACAACAAAGGATGAAGTGGTTAGCTTCGCTTTTACCACCACGAGCTTGGAGGGTCTCCTCCTTTTCCATGGGCAGAAACCAGATACAGATGGTAAAGGTCAAGACTACTTAGCTGCTGCCATCATTGATGGGTACTTGGAATTCAGGTAAGGCTCATAGATAGTGTGTTACAAAGGTTTTTGATTTTTTTTTTTTTACAGAAAATTTGAATAGCTCCATACTCATCAGTAAAACGTCTACATAATGATTAGAGTTTCCTACTGATTAGCTCTTCAGGAAAGTCAAATTTTAATACAGTGGTGCGCAAACTATTTCCGACCCCCTCACTTTGTGTAAAATTTTGTCACAACCCCTCTGGAACTCTGATAACCATGGTTGCAACCCCTGCAATTTTTAAAAAAAAGCATAATATTTTTTATTGTCAAATAAATTTCTTTAACTTTAGCGACCCCAAAAATTTTTCTCATGACCCCTTTGGGGGTCGCGACCCACGGCTTGCGCATCACTGTTCTAATTCATTATTGACGGAAAAAATTCTACTGAAAAGGATCTGTAAGGAATAGTTTAGATGGAAGAGAAATGCATACTTAATAATGAAACTTTAAAAAAAAAAAACTATGAACTTTATAGGCAAAAATTAATAGATTTTATTATAAACATTTTTTTTTGCACCTATGCATGCTTTTTAATAATAAAAATGAATAGTTGGTTTTTGTAACCAGTATTTTATATCTTTTATTCAAAAAGCATGTTGAAAAGAGCAAATATTAATTTTTATTTTAATTAAAAATCTATATAATGGTTGTGGAAAAAATTGAAATACTTCATGTTATGTAGTAGTGACTTTTTTTTTCTATTTTTGTCTTTTTCTTTTATTTTTCTTCTCAGAAAAAAAAAGCCTTATTTCTCAGTATGGATTTTTTTTTTCTTCAATGTTGAGGGATTTCATAAAATCAGGAAAAAGAAAAGAACTATTGTTACTTATCTTTAAGATCTTTTAAGGATTAGTCATGATGCTTTTTTAAAATGGCATTTGCGAAAAATTAAACCATAGAACCATATAGGGGTGGGGGAAACATGATTAATTTGTATGCAAACTTTTTTAGCTAGTTTCCATGTAGTATGAGTATTTGTATAATTTCAAACTAGTTATTACCTATAATACATTGAGCATAAAATTTAGGTAAACTATTTTGGTGTAGAAAATTATGCACGCAAACTTAAAGCAGTTCGTGCTATGCTATAAATTTTTTTTAATAATATTTTTTAATTTCACAAATCTTCCATAGCTATGAACTTGGCAGTGGTCCTGCCCAAATTAAATCACCTGTGAAAGTCAATGATGGAAAAATTCACAATGTTATCTTAAAAAGGTGAGTTAAAAAATTAATAAATTTATTTTACTTACTCTAGTTTATATATATTTTAGAAATGAGAAAATATCAATAATTCTAATATGTAATATTAATTAATACGTATTAGAATAATACGTATACGTATAATAATATGTATATATAATTTTTTGCAATGTGAGATATTAAATATTTCTTTCTTTCTTGCTATCCAAGTTAAATTGATTTAATATTCTATTTCACTTTTCATTATAATGAATAGTTCTGTTTTCCATGTATTTTCTCATAATTATTACTTCAACATATTAATTAGTGTCATTTGTCAAAACTAAATTAGTTGAGATATTATCAATATTTGTGAGTATACCTACTGTTAAATGAAGAAATAACAAAGTTTTTAGTTTCTGAGAATTTTTAAATTGAAAGTAACAGCAGATTACATATAGATTAAAAATATTTTGAACTTGTGATTTGAAATCCTATTTTTCATTTATAGAACTGGACGTCATGGTAGTTTAGAATTGGATGGCGTGCACCAACAGTTCGGAGAATCTAAAGGCATTTTACAAATGCTCAATACAGATGGTGATATCTATATAGGTGAGTTGTTTTGATTTTAAATAAGACAATTCATTAGTGACAGTTGTTTAATGAACCATGTGATAAAATGTTTTTGAAATTGTAGGCGGTGTGCCCAATCATCAGCTGATGTCAGCTGGCAAGTATCCTCAGGGTTTGATTGGTTGCTTGTGGAACTTACAGATCGACGACTCTGGGCCTCTTAATTTATACGATAGTGCCAAGAATGGAGCAAATGTTCAAGATTGTGACAAGTAAGTTGATTACTGAATTACTTAATATTTTTATCCATTACATTTTGTTTCATGTTTTGCCATCTTTACTTCATTTTTGTTACCACCTTTACTTCATATTTTTAAACCCCTGTGCAAATTTTTAAGTTTTATGAATAGTTAGGGATGTAACGTATAGCAATTTGGCTAAATAGCCGAATATTTGGCCAAATTTTTGGCTGAATACCAAATTTAAAAAAAAAAAAAAACATTTCGCTTTTGATTGTAAGTTAAATATTTTTCAAATTTTAAGTAAAATTACGATAAAATAAAATTGATTTTTTATTATTTGTATATTTAGAAAAAATGTTAAAACCATTATGTATTTTTGTAATATTTTAAATGCCTTAATTCCAATAATAAGAAATGATTTTCATTTCTCATCATTTTGGGATTGCTTCAGAGAAATAAGAGCCATCAGTTCAGAACATGACAGTGACAAACACAGAAGAAAATTGAATGGATAAAATAAAATTACTAGAAGTAAGTTCCTATTTTGATAAAGAACTTCTAGTAGGTTGGATGGAGTGTCCATTCAATTGGTGGGGGAAAAAATGCAGACAAATTTCCAGTTAATTTAGCAAGTTACTATCTTTCAGCAACCTGCAAGCATTGTATAGTGACCGTTTATTTTCTGAAGTTGGTAATACATTAGAAACCATATAGAACAGACTTCTACAAATGATATGCAACATTATTCAATACACTTATGTACTATACAACTAAAAATTGGATAAATGTTAGAATTTTTATAATAAATGTACTGGAATGTAATTCTGCAATATCCTTTATTAAATATATTTAAAACAACATTTTTTTAAAACATCCTATCCTGAATTTATTCTGCTGAATATCTGTTTAGCATTCAGCCAGACCGAATATTCAGAAAGGGCCGAATAGGCCTCATACTGAATATTCGTTATATCCCTTTGTGGTATTATTTGTGCATGAAACCAAATGGAACAGACTTCCTCTGGAAAATGCTAAAAAAATATTGTTCTTGCATCATGATTTCAGGCTTTGCAATGATAAATCATATGCAATTTTATTATACACTCTTATGCAACGTAAAAGGCTGCGGTGGCCTGGTGGTAAGGTCACGGCTTTGGGGCCGGAGGATTGCTGGTTTGAAACCTGATTCCACAGAAGACCCGCCGTGTATGGGGCCTGTTGCACATTAAATCATACATAGTGGCCAAACGTCCTCCTGTTGGTGCGGCGTGGAAGCTTGGAGAGGGGGTGCCAGCTCAGGTGTCGTCCTCGTCATCTGACTGCGGTTCAAAATTATGAGGTCTGGTCCAAAATAGCCCTCGTGTTACTTTAAAACGGGACGTTAATATAAATAAATTAAACTAGGCAACTTAAAATTGGGTAAATGATAGGGGATTTTTTTTATGATAAATGTAGTGAAAATGTAAATTTGCAATATTCTTTGTTGAATGTATGATTAAAAGCACATTTTAAAAATCATTTTCCTGAATATATTCTGCCGAATATCTGCTTAGTATTTGGCAAAAGGGCTGAATACTGAGTAGTTGCCGAATATACGTTACATCCCTACTTTATATATATTTCTCATAATAACTTCACAAAGTTAACATTCAAATTATTTTACAACTGTCACATAATTTGTTAACTGAGATATTTAAAAATGTTATCTTGATGTTGATGTATCTGGAGAGTTGCTTCTTTAGTGTGTTTTTACACAAAGCTTTAATTCCTCACTTTGTTTTCATCAGGTTTTTATGTTTAGTCAACTCTGTTTACTTTTAACAAAATATTTCGGAGAATTTGGTTAATAAACATATATTAGATTTATGAGTTTGTAGTTAGTATTTATTATCAATTTAACCTTTTGTTTTAGTAAAGTAAGTAGATGCACAATTATTAACCGAATTCAATGCCTCATTTTATTACTTTGAGAAGTAAAAAATATAATTGTGTAAAATGATTTTTCCTCCCAAAAAATTAATCTGAAATTTCTACAACTCTGTTTGTATTATGTTGAACTAATGAAATCAAAAAACGATGAACATGATGCACAATCTAGAAAGGTGAATTGAGTACAAAGGGTAAATTACTCATATGTAAAATATTCTTCTATTTAATTTAACAGTTTTGTTTTTGTAAATAATTCCAATACAGATCAACATTTTTTTACAGCATATTAAATCAGGGTAATTAGTTTATCCCGAGAGTGAGTTAAGTGTGACCATGTATTCATTTATAGGAATTTTTTTATTATTAAATTACAGATGTATTAGAAATTTTAAAAATCGCTCTAGATTCTATAAAAATGTCTTTAATATAGGATCTTCTCAATTTATAAATAATATTTATAGATGTTGGGAGATTTTTTCTTGTATCCTATTCCACGTTCTGTGAAGGTCATATTAGGCATTTCTAAGGAAGTGCCTATTAGGTGGTTGTAATTTTTTTTGGAAGATGTTGGATGCTTTCTTGGTGATTTTATCATGGGGAAAAGAGACATAATTGCATCCCACACTGAGAAAAAATAGATTAATTATGTAGTTAGTTTGAACACACAGCCTAGTAAATTTTGCTGAAACTCATATTTGGTTTAAAACTTTTTTAAATTATACAATTAATAGCAGAATAATATTCAAACCCATCATATTGTCCAAGTTCATGCAGAAGTTTTCATCCATGGTTGGAGCATAGCGATGTTGGTTTGGATAAATATTAAATACTAGAAGATTTGTGCCATTCTAAGACAGGCTTTTAGCTTGCCAACAATATCTCGGATTTGATTGTCATAACGAAAGTTGTTGAAAATCTCATGTAGATTGCTATAGTGCTTAAGAAATAAATCACGAAAGACAGAACTGATGAATCAACTGACACTAAATGAATACATTCACGGTATTCTGAAAAAAATGCAAGGCGTTTTTGCCTTTCTTCTTCTACGATGACATTAATTCTCCACAGCATGCCTTCTGTTTAATGTCTCTTGGCTTTGTCTCGCCCTCTATCATTCAAACCTCTCTCTTGCTAACCTCCGTTTCCTTGCAGTGGGATCTTCTCTATCCATATTGTTTACCAATACTCAAATCAAGACTAATCACTAAATCTAAAGTAACTTTCCTCTTAAATATTCAATTCAAAAATTAAGAACATAAAAGGAAGAAAATATTGGAAAGACCAGTGGAATAGAGAGAACTTAAAATACAGGAATGCTCTTTCAAAGATTAAGGAAACTTACATCCCTTCTCCAAACCCATAAGGACTCCGAACCACTCTACTAATTCTAAGAACTCCTCCCTTCCCGAAACCTTCTGGGTGTGCCTCTCCACTGTAAGCAACTTCAAACGCTTCCCTTCTCAAAACCCATAAGGACTCCGAACCACTCTCCTAATTCTAAGAACTCCCCTACACACGCATTCCCGAAACCCTCTGGGAGAGCCTCTCCACACTGCGGGTGTGATTGGCCTGTAGCCACGCCCACTTTCCAGAGCGTTACTGACTTTGGAGGACGATTATATTATAGATTACAGATTCCATTCTTGCTGATTAATTATTATGCATTTATATGAATTTATTTTATCCTACGAATTCATTTTCTTCTCTTCCCTTTTAGCTATGAAGCAAGTGGTGAATTTTTGGAAGAATTAGAAGGTAGAATTGTACAGAAATAACTGTAGGTAAAAACTTCTAGCCAGCTAAATGCTGAAAAGAAATGGACAAGTCCGACATAAACTTTCTTTTGAAAGAAATTTTGTATAGACAACATTTAGTGGCTACTCTTTCTAAAACTTTCTTCGTGTCTGAAGCGTCGACTCCCAATTCGCTCCGCATACTCAAAGCTGCTATGCAAAAAAGGACCACAGTGTGCCGTGTGAAAAAAATTCACACTGCTCATCTCCACTTATATTAATTACATAGCATATTTCTATAAATACCATTCACCAAGTGAAATCAACTGTTTGTCTACTTTTATGTTTTGAAGCTTATACCTTAGGCCAACTTAATTTTTTTGGTACAAATACATTTATAAATCTCAGTGAATGTTACATGCAACGATATTTTTTTTCAAGTATTATTGTTACATTTTCGTTTCTTATTGAATCATATGTCACTGCCATGATATATCTCTTTATTTCATTGTTGACACCCACGTGTGTTGTCTGTCACATTGACATGGTGCTATGTACGACAGTTTGCTTCTAAAGGTGCAGCTAAGCAAAGATGAAAAAATTGCAGCGCATCTCTCGGCAACGCTCTGTTATGTTTTGTAGTCGGAAGGGTCTACTTGTTGTAAATGTTTTTTTGATCATTGTTATAAATAACAATTTTGTCTTTTTTTCCTTCCCAATGATAAGTTTAACACTGTTGTTTGATTCAAATGTGTTTATGTTGTCTGAAACTAAAAAAAAAGCGAACAATCTGTAAGAAATTTCTCTATTCTCTGATGTTCTTCTGCCTCGATGGTTTTGTGTAAATTGTGCGTGTCTGCAACAATCATGTTGACTACACTGTGAAAACTTTATTTAAAAGGTCTGAAATAAAGTTAACTTTATTTAATTTGCTGTCGCTGTCTGTTTGATTTATTAAGTGATTTGATTTATTGTTGCTGATTTACTTATTAACATTACATTGGGATAAGTTGCTTATCACTATTTTTATTTAAATCTTTCTGTATGAGATTATACAGAAACATGGAAAGAGTAAAATTTCACCATTAATCACTATTTTCCATTTTGGCAATATAGTGGGTTGGTTGGTTAATGAATGTTCAAAGATGATATGCAAACCAATTTGTTTAATTACTGATAGTCGATTTACCCATTAATTTAGATTTCCTTTTTTTGTTGCTGTTAGAATTGTTTGTTAACCAATCACAACCAGGAGCAGTTACAGTTTTAGATCAAATCTGTCCCCCACAATTATTAGAATTTTTGTCTTTGTCATATATGTGACATCACTTCACCTATTCTAGGGTGATTGAACATTTGGATTTTATGATGCAAGGGACAGATTTGGCCAAACATATAGTCGTATATAAACTATTTCTTTCCTATATCCTATCTATAAACATGTAGTAAATACTTAAGCTTATTCTAGGACACTAGCATATATTATTGGTATATTTAATTTGTTATAAATTAAAATTATTCTAATTGAAAAAAATAAAATCTGTTTTATAAAACAGACATGACACATTTCCGCTTCTTCGGCATCGAATTTAATCATTCTTGGGATCGATGCAAATCTGCATTAAAATTTTTGTTAATGTGTTGAGAGGGAGGTTACTCACGCAAACAAAAACTGCTCGCCATATGCACATTCAAAATAATATCAGATTTGATAGATAAAATATCGGGAAGAATTATATTGAAACATATTCTTCAATTTAGAGTGTTCAATACAAAATGATGAGCAAAGACAAGTCTGCTGTTGAGTATTTTAGAAAAAGATTTTTTGCGTGATGCTATAGATAGTAACGTGCAAAAATTTAATACTAAGTGGAACTTGATAGTAAGAAAATAGCA
>BGPR01013112.1:0-42723 GCA_013235015.1 Araneus ventricosus
AGCTATGATGATCTTCATTGAAATCGGTTTTCGAACCATCCGGCCCCAAAGCCAGACATTACCAACGCGGCTCAATTGGGATGAGAAGCCACCAGAAAAGTAAACGGGTTTTCGCATCCCTGCACAGTTCAGCAATAATTGTGTAGTTATATTGACCACATGTCCGATGACAGGTGGTACCTCCTACGGGAGGGGTTGTGGTGCGTGATCATTATGCAACGGACCAAATCACCCGTGTTATTATAGAGACGACTTGCTTTCCATGCATACCCTTTATTAATATGCTAGTCATGAATTTCTTCGTTATATTATAATTTCAAAATTTTGTTGCACGTTATTCACCTTCTCGTAAAAAATCTCATCCTGCTGTTTAAATTTCTTGCGAGGCCGCGGTGGCCTAGTGGTAAGGTCTCGGCTTTGGGGCTGGATGGTTTCGGGTTCGAAACCCGATTCTAATGAAGGTCCGCTGTGTATGGGGCCCGTGGCACGTTGAATCATAAGTAGTGGCCAAACGTCCTGCCGTTGATGTGGCGTGGAAGTTTGGAGAGGGTTGGCAGCTCAAGTGTCGTCCTCGGCATCTGAACGCGGTTTAAAATTACGAGGTCCGTCACAAAAATATCCCTCGTGTTGCTTCAAAACGGGAAGTTAATATAATATAACTAAATTTCTTGCATAAAAAGTAGGTAATCTAAGATTTCAAGGAAAAATCCTTTTTTTATTGTATATTTTGTAAAAAGCAATTTAGATTTTTAAAAAATAATAACCATATTTAAAATAGTTTTGACAACAGAAAAGTGAATATATTAATAAAGCTCAAACACTGCTAAAGAGTAACACGTGAAAGCTTCCAATAAATGAAGGTTACTCAGGAAAACAAACCAGTTTAATGTACAAATGCAGAACTTTAGAAAATAAAAATTGTTAAATAACAATACACAAAAACTTTCTACAAAAGTATTTACTGTTTGCTTCTACTTCTCTTGTTTCAATGAGATTAAACTGAACTTGGAAAGGCATGCACTAAATTACTCAGTATCCTATAAAATGAAGATTCATATGATTCAGATTTTTTAAGAAGATGTTTATATCAAACTGAATCAAAACAGTAACTGTGAAATGCTTGTTGGCAAACTATAGCATTTCTAATACAGCTTATTAAAATTCAGTTCACTATGATGTTATTTCAAGAAGTGCAATGCGTCGCAAATCATCTAAAAATATGTGCCTTGGTGGGTAAGTGGACACTAGAATCAGATATTGTACTATTTACAAGTACTACTGTTCTGAATAGTTCCCTTTTTCAGTTTAATTCTACAAGTGGAAAGTTATTGCGATCAAGAATCTCAGTCAATTATTTAGTTCGGAGAGCTGAATTTTTGAAGAAGATTAACCAGCAGTAGCTCTGTTGTTAATCTTCTACATTAAGGGTTCAATGAACAATGGAAATGGAAAAAAATTATAAAAACTAATAAAGAAACAACAAGTAGGAGATACACAGGTTCGGAGTGCACACCGAATAGTCCTCAAAAGCTTCAAAATTAAGTCACTGCATATAGCTGAATCATACATTTGGGAAGCGGAAAACAACCCTTTTCCCCTTTGAATTAATTTAGTTTGTCCTGTGCTGACTTTTCCGCAGCTCTGGGTTTGGTGCTCGGCCAACTGAAGTTATTTATTCCCCAATCCACCCGAAGATTCACCTGTGCTCCTTTGATTTTTCTTCATTTTCCCTGATTTAAGGGCATACAGATCAAAATATCATCTTAAACTTGCTCAATAAACGTGTCGTTTTCTGCTTGGTCGGCTATGCTTGAACAGTGGGGGAAAAAATTGGTGGAAATAATTGGTGAAATCTGTTCAGTTTTTCTGTTAGATTTCTCTCTAAAATAGATGAAGGAGCGTAGGCAGACATCTAATGATGATATATCTAGGGATCATACGCTTTCATGAGAAATAAAATTTTTCCTAATCGGTTCAGTGGTTGGACATGGTTAATCTTTGGTTTTGTCAGTTAAATATATCGATTATAATATACAAAAATTAATTATATAGATGTGGAACATTATCACATATGACTTTATCCTGATTCTGTAAAGCATACACTATAAGAAAAATATAAACTCTAACGTAATAGCGGGATTATACATGGACTGTCAACTGTAATTCGATATAGAGAAAATAAAAAAAACATCTATATATTTAAAATAATTGGCCAAACAAAAGACTCCCCCAGCCATAACAACTGGAACAATTCTAATAGTCTTTATTTCATCAGAAAGCTTATGGCTCCAAGATATGCCAGCAATGCTTGTCGTCCTCCATCACCCTCTATTTTTGAGAAAAAATCTGTAAAAACTCTACTTCACTGTACATTCTCCATGAAGAAAAACCTTGACTGAGTCCCAACCTCAAAACCTGGAATGATTACGCCATTATTTATTTCTTGCATTTCGCCACTTTGCACACATAGTTAATCAATCAGAATTCTGCAAGTTTAAATAGTATTTTGGATCTGCATAAGATCGAAAAAGGCACTACATAGCGAGTAGGTGGTGGGGCCAGAAAGGAGAACGTTGCATACTGCTTATAAAAACTCTATCAAGCTTTTATTACACTGAAGTGGTGTCAGTACCCGAAATATTCTCAAAAACTTGATTTTTTTTTATTTTTATATATTTGAAATCTCCATTTTAAGGCCTCTCTAACGATGTAAGTCTTTTGATCATGTTCATATTAGAAGTATGTTAACATTAACTTTAAAAAGATGTAAACAAATTAATCTAATACAAGATTTTTACCTTTAACTTGAATCATCTCAAAATGGTATTTTTCAAACTGCGTGTACTTTTTGCTCAAAATCTGCTTTGTATATGCTCTTGAAATATTTCTATCTATTCTATGCATATAAATGTATATACATATCTGAAATAAATGTATATACTGATATACCAAAAATATTTCTTAATATTGATGATCTCGTTTTAGAAAACGGCATTTTTTGAAAAAATTATATTGATATTCAGTTAAAACAATTTTTTTAAAACCAAGCTGTATTTATGCAAAGATCTTAGAAACAATCAACTAGAAAAAGTAGAATAAGATTTTAAAAATAAATTTAACTTAAACTTTAAACAGAAACAACAAAATTTAAACAATAAAATTTATACAATGTTTAAGTCTCGCGCAATTGCAGCTGCAGACCAGAAACAGAAAAACAATGGAAAAACAATTTAATTCAATTCCTTCTGAGTTTATCTTAGTTTTTTGGCTTTCTTTGAATGATTTTGATTTCCACTGTATTTATGCAAAATTTTCTATTCAGTATACAGATAAATGTCTACTTAAACTGTATAAGAAACTTCAAACATGTATCTATAATAGATTGTGAGATAGGGTACCTAGAAAATAGTCAATTTAACATTGGCGATATAGGGGGTATTGACTCCCCTTAATGAAAAAAGATGTTTATCAGAGCTTGAAAAGTCTTGGCCTATATCATTCTAAAATTACATTTCCTGTCTTTCAGTCACAACCAAATGGATACAAACAGGCTGCGACCACGAACGGGCCAAAGCTTACTTTTATGATAAAAAAAAATATAAATCATATAATAACACCTGATGAAAAAGGATATGAATGCAGAGTTCAAGAAGCCTTGACCTATATCATTCTAAAATTGCATATCCTGTCTTTCAGTCATGTCCAAATGGATGCAAACCGGTTGCAACCACGGACGAGCCAACGCTTACTTCCTCGAGTCCATCGACGACAGTGAATGCCGTTTCCCGGCAGTGCATTGCTCCAGCTACAACAAATACGAAGGAAGAAGGAGAGTGTCCTCCACAGAACTCCACGGTGGCTGAGATGGGATATCACGTGAAGCGGACCAAACTGCAACCACCTGCAAGATTTTACCTCAGGACAAATGGCAAGAAACCGTTTTGTCTCCTATGTTAAAGTGGACAGGGCAGATTCTTCTAAACCGAACGGACTTCAAGGAAAGGAGAAATATCTTAGTTTCAATGTTAAATTTTCTGTAATGGATTTACTATGCAGTTTTAATGAAGCTGTTATTAAGGTCTAGACTTTATATATTTATTTATTTTCTAATGTAAGTTTATCATAACGGAGGAATTAGTTTATTTCAACAGCAATCCTTGGTTGATATGCTTGCCTTTCAATGTCAGTCGGGTATACTCACCTCCATTGAAATATCACAATATATATTTTTTTAACCCGTCAACTCTCAAATCAATTTAAAACATTTATTTCAATAAATTTGTAATAAATTAAGTTTAAAACACCAAGATTTAGATAACTGTACTTATGTTTCGAGAAACATTTTTTAGGCGGTCTTTATATTATATTAATATTTTAAGGCGCTTTGTATTTCGGTCGAAAACGAATTCCTTGCTTAACAAAGTGTGCTTAGCTTCAGAAATGTTGCTGTTGATTTTATACCCCTTTCCCTCCTTTCTTCGACTCGTCTACTTGCGGCAACTCTGTTCAGGGTTTTTCTCGTGGTGGTAGGACAGTATGCTTATTTCATCAATATAAATGTATTCAGATTCTAATACGCGCCATGTAAACTTATAAGCCTATCTAGAATTTGAATGAATCTTTAGGTCTTTCTATAAACATTTAAATAAATTATTTAAACAAAAATTAATTAGCTGAAGACTGTAAAGTAGATAATATGTGCATATTTTATAGCAGCAACAATGAAAAAATCTAGAATTAGTTGTTAAAACTATTATTTGTCCAATGGGATTAAAAAAATGTTCCTGTAAAAAAAAATTAAGACAACCTTCCAAGTGGCCAATTTTTTTTTACTGAATAATTTTAAGTTCTTAGAGAAATAAAGAGATATAAGCTGTTCTATTGGTCTGGAAGAAGCGCATTGTCTAGTTGAATCCGTAGCACTAATAACCATGAAATTTGGCACACAAGTACAAATTTTACATTTAAGGGGACACATTACCCAAAAAATGGCCAAAATAGCAATTTTCATCTTATTAGGTTATTTCGTTGTTCTTATCGTTCTACTTATTGTATCATAATTTCAAATTTGTATCTTTAATATTTCAGAAGTTATTCAGATTTTTATTTAAAATGACCAATGAAAAACATGCGCAAAGGGCAATCTTAAATGGCTTTTTCTCCATGTAGGAATTTTCTGCTCGTTCAATGTTTCCAAAATGCTAAGGCGTTTTTCCTTTCAAAAATAGAGCTTTCAAATTTTTTGCACATATTTATCATAATGTATATGATAAAACTGTAGATGCAATAAGCTTTCAGTGGCTTAGTATTTCTCATATACAAGATATAAAATGAGTTCCTGCAAAATTTCCTCACTTTTTACCATATAATTCAGTAAAATATCTATATTTCAACGAATATTAGATACACCTTAAAATAGATGCACATTTTTGTGTAGTATATTTCAGTGAATCTACAAATAAAATTTGAAGAAAAAATATTCATATTTGAATAAATAGTAGGGATTTTGAAAAATTGATTTTTTTTAATTTTTAATTTCAATTAAACAAGCTCAAAATGGGTTTTGAGCTTGTTTAGTTTAAACAAGCAGATAAAAATGCATTTTTTTCTCCTCAAAATGACTTTATGTGATTGTTAAGTCTCAAGACTATCAACATTTTTTCAATAATTCGTCAAATAAAAAAATTTTGAGAAGGTAATGTGTCCCCTTAATGTAGAAAATTAATATTTTGTATTGTTTCCTGTGATTTTTCACGTATACACTAATACCTCGTTACAACGATATTTTGGGGACCAAATAAAATTACTGTTATAGAGGTATATATTGTTATATCGAAGGGCGATATAAATATGATATAAAAAACTTAAATTTTGGTTGTTTTAATTTCTTTAATACAACAATGTACATTTTGAAAAAAAGCATCACCCTCGAGTGCTAATGATTTTTAAAGCATACAAAAATTTGTAAATTCAGCTATACAATAAAATAATTCAGATACTTTAGAAGCTTATTTATCGAAAAATTACAATATTTTCGTTTGCTTATTCATTATTTGAACTGTGAAGTCAACTAACAAGGTTTGCAAAGTCTAATGCACGAAAATGATAATCATTTGTCGATAAAAGGCTTCAAAATAATGCCCATAGTGCTGAACTGATTGGAGAGCTTCTTCATATATTTGTATCAGCATTCTCTTCTTAATCATTTTCCATTTCGTCTGTGATTTCAAACAGAATATTTTCAGTAACTTCTGAAAGAATCATCAGATCATCATTCGCTGTTAAATATCCCTCCAAGTTATTTCCAGACATTTTGCCACTTTTTTCTTCAAGCTTAGTTAAAGACTTTTGAAGACTCAAAACACATTCTTCATCATCTGAAACATCGCCATTTTTAGAATTTTCGTCATTATCAGTTAGGATACCTCCATGAAACATAAGTCCCTTTTTTTCCAACAATTGACGAATTGTTTTTTTTCCTTAACTTCCCCCCAACTCCCAGCACTATTGTCACCATCTGCCTTCACATTTGCAGATTTAAAAGGCTCTTCTTCTTTATTTTCGATGATTATGAGTATCGAATCCACGGATTTAAAGGCTCTTCTTCTTTATTTTCGATGATTATGAGTATCGAATCCACGGCAGATTCAATGTTTTCATTTGTCGCAACTTTCAGTCGTTCTTCTCTGAGGATTGATTTCACTGGAATTCACAGCCTCTTCAATTTGTGTCCCCTTGTTCAAGAAACTTGCAATCGTAGATTGCGAAACTCCGTATTTCTTGACTGCCTCAATCTGCTTCATTCCATCATCAATTTCTTTAATTATGTTCATTTTTTCCTGAAAGGATAGTTGCCTTCTACTTGTCATCTTAGTTTAGAAATTAGACGGGAATGAAAGAATATCAAATATTTCGGTTGGAACTCAGAATTGTTTGAAACTTAGAAATTGAACAGAGCTTCCATGAAATCTTCGAATCACACACGACAAAAGCAGCAAAGCATTTGATATGCTGCTGTGTTCTGTGGTAGTCACGAGTCATTACCTGTAGAGTAACACCTGTTGCCTTTAAGTAGACAAAGTTATTGTATCCGTTTCCGAGAAGGGAAGTGCTGTGGGTGGTATGATCTTTCACATCCGGGTATTTGGAAACAGAAATATTGTTACAGAGGTTGTAAATAGTGCTGTTATTTGTAAAAAAAAGTACAAAGGTTTATTGCTATACTGAACATCGTTATATTGAGGGGAGATTAACATTATGTTCTATGCAAATTCAACGGGACCATAAAATTTTATTGTTGTAGAGGAGTTATCGTTGTAGCGGGAGTTGTACTGTATTTGCCACAGCATCATATCTGATGGCCGCAGGAAAATTTCCCTTCATAAACAATTGTTCAAACTTAATTTACTAAATTTTGCGATTTTTCTTTTAATTTTCCGTTTTCTTCCACAAAAAGTTAACACGTTAAGCGCCATGTCAGTGACCGGTGACTGACACTGTACTTTCCGTCTAACCGAACCTAAAATCTCATTAGATTTCCCCTTTTCTACTATAGCTAATAGTCCAGTCATTAGGTAGTTTTTTAAAACAAATTTCGGTGGGGTCGTAATTGTTTGCTCCTATATGTTTTTTGGGGGGATGATTACGAATCTGAGGTTTCCCACCAAATAGTTTTGCTGAAATTTTAGTTATATCCAAAAAACATGAAAAAAATGGACTTTCTCCCAGTTTTTTGCTTATAACGCAAAAACTATCAACTTTTTAATGGCAATATCATATATCAAAATAACCAGCACAAAATTTCTTACAATTTATGTTAATACTATTTTTTCGTTACGTGTACCGTTTAGGCGCCATAACTGGTTGAAGTTTGGCTAAAGTTTGATTTGCCTGCTAGCACGGCTTGAAAAATAACAAATCTTTCTATCTGTATACACTAAAATCTACTATCTTACTATTAATACATTTTACTTATTTAATACATTTTTTCTACCATAATGTTCCTTTTTCAAATAAATTTTTCATCTGTTATATTAGACATGAAAGTAATTTAGTCTCGAGCAATGCCGGGCATAAGTGCTAGTTATGAATAAAATTCCTTGATTACCTCTAAAAGGCTGATGTTGATGGAAATTTAGATTAACTTTCACAATAAATGTTATTTACAAACAAATAAAAGTACTTAGTGTGGTTTTTAATTAAACTTTATTAATTTCTATTAATTAATTTGAATAACTTGGTATATAGTAACCAAGAAAAAAAATGACATGGAAAAAAAGTAGCATTCTAAACTTTAAAAGTCATGATAATTGAATAATAATACAACTACAGACATAAATATGATCTTAGTATCTACATACATTGCACAGTCTCTTCACTTTATCTTGGTCGCTTTAAAGCTTATGGTCCAATATCTTTTGAAAGATCACCTGTGTCTTCCTCCACGTGCAAAGATAAAGACGCCTCAACTAAATCATCAAGCAGTATTGGTTTACCATCATCATCCTCATCACTATTAATTACTTGAATCCCTCTGTTATTGCAGTTGTCTCAACAATGAGGATACAACACTGAACAAGGGGTCTATTCTGGTACTGGGTTGGATTCCGTTGTTAACGTGCGGAACCCAACCCAACCGGGGTTACCAGAATAGACCCCCAAAACAGTTTGACCTTCCTACAGCTGCAATTTCCTGTGCACCTTGCAGGATATCTTGCGTACAGGATAGAGTCAGGTGCGGGAGGCTTCAGAGTTTTGACAGGTTGGAGCCCACTGTTTGTTCTTTCCCAACCCCAGTCTTCAGGTCTCTTTTTATTGCCAAGCCAGTGCTGGATATGATAGTAAACTTTTAGGGAATGTTGGTGGGCAACTGCGAAGCGAAGCCATGTTGCTACTCTTGTTAAATGAAGATTTCATGTAACATTTGTAGCAAACATTATTCAAGGATGGTGCATCCGAGGTAGTTATTGGGTAGCCATACAATGCCACAAGAAAGCAGTTCCCTACATGCACAACAGCTTCAGGAGTCATATCCGGGTTCTTAAAAATTTCAATTACTTTGAGGAGATCATTATTGTTTTTCAAAGTCTGCAAAAACTTCAATTTAACATAATTAAAAACAGCTGATGTGGTGTCACATCCGCTCATGGCATGTATGAATAAAATATTGTCGGCGATTGGTTTTCTAAAACTGTGTGAGGAGAAAATCTCTTTTCAGCGATTTTCCTTTTCCTAGTTTTAGGAAATATGCGTTGTCAAAGGTACAAATGACAATTAAGATGACAAAAAGTTCGATATCTTCACCACAGACGGACGTATTGGGGCCAAAGCTAGAGCTTTCACAATTAAGCAATCAGCATCTTCGTCTGCTATCTTGTATGTCATGTTTACTGAGGAGAACTTGTTCATCAGGATGGAAATGAGTCTATCCTTGTTCTTCGGATTGGTCAGGAATTTTTCTTAGGAAACAGTTCATATCATCATTTCATCAAACATTACTTCGCTTGTCATTTTTTTCTGTGTTCTTCTGGCCCGTTCTGCACATTTATTGCCTCCTACTGTTTCATTTTCAGGATACCCATCGAAAATGACTAGAGCAGTTGATTTGTACTTTGTACGAACATATGTCACATAATTATCACAAATTGATGAAAAAGTTGAACCCCTTTTCCAGATGACTCTGTGCAACAAGTGTCCTCCATCAATAATATACACACTGCTTTCAGCATTAAAATCCCGTGTGCATGGCTTGAAAACTTTGAATAAAGATGATTTCGTGCCTTTTCGCATTCCACCTTCATCAAACAGAGGTAGTGGAAAGGGACATAGTTCATATGTTAAGACGTCCCCTAGTTCTTCATGCGATTGCTTTGTAATATAAATTATCTGGAAAAGCGTTGGAGGGTTGATTGATACACTTTCATCATGCACCTTGACGGCATCACTTAGTGGTTGCACTCTGTCATTTCTTTTGAATTTCACAGTATTAAAATTATTTCCTTCCATTCTTTTGATACCAAGAGCAGGTAGGGGACAATAATAGGGCTACGTTTAAGCCTCCTAACTTATTAAAAAATTCGTGATATTTACTCTATTGTTTACTTCACAACCGCGAAAGCCAGGTAATACCAGGCGTAGAAAGATTTAGAAGGAATTTTGTGCAGATTATGCAAGTATACTCATAATATAACTGATAAAATCTTTATTTGCAAAAAGAGGTTTACGATAGAAAAAGTATACTAATCAAGTAGGAATTTATTTAGTAAGATAGATAGTTTCGCTTATACAGATTGGATCGTTTGTTGTTGAAACCGAGCTAGCAGGCAAGTCAAACATTCGCTAAACTTCATCCAGTTATAGCACTTAAACGGTACGCGTAACGAAAAAATGGTATCAGCATTAATTGTAGGAAATTTTGTGCTGATTATTTTGATATATGATGATGCCATAAAAAAGTTTATAGTTTTTGAGTTATAAGCAAAAAACTGAGGAAAAATCCATTTTTTTTCATGTTTTTTGGCTATAACTAAAGTTCCGACAAAAAGTTTTGATGGGAAACCTCAGATTCGTAATCAGCACCCCAAAAAACATACAGGAGCAAAAAATTACGACTCCACCAGAATTTGCTTTAAATCATCCCTTTTTAACACCTAATGACTGGACTATAAGAGATAGCAGAGAAGGGGTCATCTAATTACACAGATGGTTGGAATCTCAGACGCGAGTCGTGGCGCTTAACGTGTTAAGAATTAAAACTAAAATTTCTGCAGTTTATTAACATTTTAATCCACAAATTTGAATATTACGGGAAATATGAGCATTTGTTTATTGTAGCAATGATTTACTGCGCATACGCGAAATGTAGATTTATATACTGTCAACATTTGGCGTCATCAAAAGCTTCTCTAAATAAAACATAAGAAAGCCGCAGTTCCGGTCCGCGACGTAGAGTTTTCTTTAGAACGTCGGGATAATATCACAAAACGTGTGTTCCGTATTAATATGTAATTTAATTACCAATCTCTTTAATACAATATTTACACATAGTAGTATAATGGAATAATAGTACAGAATAGATAAATCACATGTTTATCGCATGTAGCAAGGGGATGTGGTAGCTTGCGATTTATTTATTCTGTATCCATTATACTACTATGTGTAAATATTTTATTAAAGAGATAAATAATTAAACTACATATTAACACGAAACACTTGTTTTGTGATATTATCCCGACGATTTGAAGAAAAATCTACATCGCGGACCCGAACTGCGCCTCTATATTTTTTCAAAACATCTCGAGCGCGTGATCTGGAGTGTGTATCTTCCAAATTTCATGTCATTATGACCCATGCAACGCCCTGTACGGCACTATCAGTTGGAGAAGTTTCATTTCGACAGTCCTGTGTATTCATGGAAAGTACACGAAATCATCAATATTAGTTTAAAACGCATTGTTTGACTAATTGTAGTGTAAAAAAATATTTATTCTTTTCGGAGACCCCCCCCAAATGCTTCAGCGCCAGGGCTTTGACCCAACTTAAACCGGGACTCTCAGTATAATTACTTTTAACTATCCATTAAAATACTCTGTGTGTTTATAAGTCATTTCCTCATTATTACACTAACAAATCAATAAAGAATTTTAATAGTTCAGTGAAATGCTTAAGAAAACCCTCCAAATTCCTCCCAAAAGTACCTAATACAATAGAACCCAGGAAATCCGAACCCCACTAATCCTTAATTCCGGACAATCCGAACAACTTTTTTAATTTTCTGAAAATGTTTTACTGAAAAATGAAGGGAAAATAACAAATATGAATAAGGAATAAAAGCTAATGTTTATTCCTAACTTCAAAGAAGTATTTGAAGTGGTCTTTAGGAATGAATACAGCACCTTAATTAGTAGAAACAAACTCAGATATCTTCTTTTTACCCTCAACCTGTTTACCACTGAACCGTGCGAATCGCCGCGTGCTCTTTCCAAACGTTTTCACAAAGCACCCAGAGTATTTTACCGAATTTCACGGAATCGGAACAGAGGTCAGCCCCAATTAGTTCGGATTCCCGGGGTTCTACCGTATTTTTATTAAAAGATCTTGTTTAATAATTTTTAGAAAATATTACTACTTTTTAAAAGAAAGCTAAGGATCTACGACTCCATCGCCAAGCGAAATCAGTGAGTGTGCACGGGACAACAGATTTATATGTGCCGCTGGCAAATATTCATATATGGTAAATATACACATTTTACCAGAATTAAAGATGTATGATAAAATATGTATATATGGCAAATATGCATAGTTATTAGAAAATAATTTCAGTGGTAAGAAATGTGTTTACTATTTTATATAGTTTCACACCTTGCTGTAATATTTTAACAAAGTGGAAATTTGAATTCAAGAATTAAAAATGCTTCATGCATTATTAAGAGCTGTCTGTTGAACAGAAAAGATATGTAGATAGAAAATAAAAGATTTGAAATTGAAAAGAAATAATGACTGTAAATGCATATTTCTTTGATTGCAAACATGGAGAACAGGTTTAAAATATTTGCCTAGATTCAAATTAAGTACAATCATGACATTTTTATTTGAAATTATTTTAAAATCTAATGTATTCTATAAATTCTTGGAAATAGAATACGCCACCTAGCAATCAATTAAAACTTCATATTTTATGCATAAATGTAGTTTCATAAAAGTGAACCTAAGGCTGATATAAATAAATGATAAAATGTTGATACAATACATACATTTATTAAAATTAAAGATAGTTCATAATTTAAAATCTAAGAACGTCGTCAATTAAATTGAATACACATAACTTACGAATAAGTAGCATTTGGTTCATCACATAAAATACGCGCAATTCTTCAGAATACTAAATCGTCCTTAAAGCAATAGTTAGAAGAGTCAAATGACGGATATCAAATTATTAAAACATGACTAAGAATTTCGTAAATAGAATCAACAGATGGTTACAAGACGTGTTCAAAATATTATCTTGATATAAAGTTTAAAACAGTTTTCAACCTTTCGAAACACTCCATATCGTCAAAGAAGTGTGTTTCGAAGTCAGATTAGTAAAATCAAATTGCTTCTTAAAGGAGAAGAATCATTGATTCAGGATATAGTTTGAGTTATAACAGAACAAATGTCTGGTCGTTTCATTTGCGGAGATTCAAAACACAATTCGTCATTTATCATGATTTGTATTTTGAGACTATTTTTGCACGTAGAGGCGTAATCACACTGACCATTTAAAGACTTTTCACCCGTGTGAACCTGATAATAAATTAACGGACTTCTTTCAAAGCAAATTTTCATTTATCACTTGAAGGAATTCGGGTCGCAACTATTTAGCTGCAAATGATCGTTTAATTCCGATTCATTTGTAAACTTTCTTGAACACTTTCCACATTTCAATTCTTTCTTTGCTTCTTGCTTAGAAAAGTAGGCTTCCATTTCCGATTCATGATATTTATTCATATGCGATGTTAGATGATTCTTCCACTTAAACGCTAAATCACAATACTCGCATTCAAAAGGCTTTACTTCCCAGTGAACCACAAGATGCTCTTTCAGCTTCCATTCATATGAAAATTCCTCAAAACACTCCCCACACTTGTACTGATTCAGTTCGCCGAGATTCAGTTTACCGTGTTTCGGTTCACAAGGATTCTGCATATGAATGTTTAATTCTGTTTCATTTGTGAACCCTTTTCGACAATTCCTGCATTCGAATACTTTCTTTGATTCTTGCTTAGAAAAGTAGGCTTCCTTTTCTGATTCATGGTATTTCTTCATATGCGATGTTAGTTCTCTCTCCCTTTTAAACTCTAAATCACAACGTTCACATTGAAAAGGTCCTACTTCCCAGTGAACCTCAAGATATTCTTTCAGCATCCATTCATGTGAAAATTCCTCAGAACACTCCCCATCCTTGTACTGATTCGGTTCGCCAAGATTTGAATTACCGTGAATCGGTTCACAAGGATTCTGCATATGAATGTTTAATTCTGATTCATTTTTGAACCCTTTTCGACACTTCCAACATTTGAATCCTTTCTTTGATGTGGGAGCACGCTTACGACGAAAATTCTCCACGACCTCTATTCTTTTTTGCTGTTTAGAAATGCGGGCTTTTTGCCTGGAAACTTCATTTACTCTCTCTAAATCTTCGGGAAAGAAGTTTTGGTTGGAAGAATTCCCTCTTTTCTTCAACAAATCTGAAGAATTGCTGCTTTTCTCATTAGTGTCTCTAAACTTTTTTTTATTGATAACATTTTCTGTAACATAATGCGATATGCAACTTTCTGGCGCAATGAGAGATGAGCCAGTTAAATCGATTGGGCTATCTTGACTCTCAATTTGTGAAGATTCTAGAGTTATCTCCTTATCAAGCAATCTTTTCATAGAAGACTGGTTTTCACGTTCTTGCTTTGATGATTGATGATAAAATTCCATAAGATGCTGTGGCTTTGCACTAGAAGCACCGAAGGGGTCAAAAATGTGGTTGAAATTCGAAGGGGTTTCTGCTGCTTTATCCTGAACCTGAGAAGATTGTGTTTGACACCAAGTGTTTTTAATCCCTGGAGAATACGTATTAATTGCAGTGTGATTTTTACTAAAATGTTTCATTATTTGCTCTTGTTCCAAGAGAATATTTTGGTTATTAAAATTGGATGAGTCAACATCATTCCTATAGAATTCACTAACTGCCGAGTCTTCGTATGGTAAAATGAAATCTCCCCTCGTCGACGACACGACTTCACATTGACAAGGACTGTTACTCATCTCTCGAATCTTGACTTCTCCAATCGGGTTGGTGGATTTACGACTGCAATTTGTCGGTTGAGGCTGTGGCGGAAGTGCAGATTCAGGATGCGCCATATTGAAGGTTAGCTTTAAGAATTCACTTCCACCGCATACCGGGCAGATAAGAACTTCGGTAGAAAAGTATTTCTCGAAACAGCTGACACAACGATATACAATCATTTTTTTTTCAACGGATATTACATGCAAAACATAAATATCTAAGTAACAGGCAAATCACACTACTGTTATAAATTCCGTTTGACTTTTGTACTTATATATTTCATTATTGACTATGTTTTGCATGTCGTTGCCAAAGACAAATCTGAAATTCTACAACTTTAAGAAATATAATGATGATTTCCATCTCAAATGTCTATTTGATATATAATATGAGAAACGCTCATTCTGTAAAGTAGAAACTCTGCAGTTTTATTCAAAGCTGACGTTTGATGTCACATAATCTTTTTTTTATCGTTGTCTGAAAAATAATGCTCACATATTTTATCCAGATGTGCATCGTGATTATTCTCATTGCGTGGTATATCTAATCCTTTGTTCCTTTTATTGTATTAGAAATATAACTTGAAAATCATGTGATCGTAATGGAATAGCCGCCTCCTTTAGGATTGTTAAGAAGTTCTCTTTATATTTTGAAAATTATTTCCTCATACTGTGGTTCGAAAGTTCTCTTTATTCCTTTGAAAATTGTTTCCACATGCTCTGGTTGGAAAGTTTTCTTTATTACTTTGAAAATTGTTTCCGCATGCTGTGACTAAAAGAAATTCCTATTTTATATCACTTTGAAAGGCACCGCAAACATGGGGATTTGATTAGTTTAGTTGTACTAACGATCCGTTTTGAAGCAATACAAGGGATAATTTGAGATGGATATCTAAATTTTTAATCTTGGTCAGATGACCAGGACGACAAACGAGATGACTTCACCCTGTAAAAAATCCATACAACAATAATAGGAAGATGTTATTCCACTACGTATGATTTAACGGGCAGCAGGCTCCGCACACAGCGGGTCTACATTGAAATCGGTTTTCGAACCTCGAACCATCCGGCCTCGAAGCCCAGACCTTACCACCACGGCCCTATTGGGATGAAAAATCCACCAGAAAAGTAAACGGGTTTTCGCATCCCTGACCGTTCAGAAATAGTTAGTTGTGTGGTTATGTTGACCACATTTTCGATGAAGGGTGGTACCTCCTACGGGAGGGGTTGTGGTGAGTGGTCATGATGCAACTGACCACATCACCACTGTTATTGTAGAGACGACTCGCTTTTCTTTCATTACCCCTTATTAATATGATAGTCATGATTTACTTCGTTATATCGTCATTTCAAAAGTTTTGTTGCACGCTTTTCACCTTCTCGTAAGAAATCTCATCCTGCTGTTTAAATTTCTTGCGAGTCCGCGGTGGCCTAGTGGTAAGGTCTCGGCATTTGAGATGGGCGATTCAGGGTTCGAAACCCGATTCTAATGAAGGTCCGCCGTTTATGGGGCCTATGGCACGTTGAATCATACGTAGTGGCAAACTGCCTCCCGTTGATGGCGTGGAAGTTTGGAGAGGGGGTGGCAGCTCAAGTATCGTCGTCGTCATATGACCGCGGTTCAAAATTACGAGGTCCGTCCCAAAAATATCTCTCGTGTTGATTCATAACGGGAAGTTAATAGAACTAAACTAAATTTCTTGCATAAAACGTAATCAAAGATTTTAAGGAAAATTCATTTTTTTATTGTTTGTTTTGTAAAAAGCAATTTAGGTTAAAAAAATAATAACCATGTTTAAAACAGTTTTGACAGCAGAAAAGTGAATATATTAATAAATTTCAAACACTGCTAAAAAGAAACAGGTGAAAACTTCCATTAAGTAAAGGATACTCAGGTCAAAAACCAGTTTAATGTACAAATGCAGAACTTTAAAAAATAAAAATTGTTAAATAACAAAACACAAAAAGTTGCCACACAAATATTTATTGTTTGCTTCTGCTTCTCTTGTTTTCATGAGATTAAACTGAACATGGAAAGGCATGCACTAAGTTACTCAGTATCCTAAACAATGAAGATGCATATTATTAAGATTTTTTTAAAAAGATATTTATATCAGACTGAATCAAAACAGTAACTGTGAAATGCTTGTTCGTAAAATTTGTCATTTCTAATACAGCTTATTAAAATTAAAGTACTGAAAGCAAATCAGCATTCAGTTCACTATGATGTTATTTCGAGAAGTGTAATGCATCGCAAATGATCTGAAAATATGTGCCTGCGTGGGTAAGTGGACACTAGAATCAGATATTGTACTATTTGCAAGTACTGCTGTTCTGAATAGTTCCCTTTTTCAGTTTAATAATTCAAGTTGAAATTTATTTTGATCAAAAATTTCAGTCAATTATTTAGTTCTGAGAGCTGAATTCTTGAAAAGGAATAACCAGCAGTAGCTCGTTCATTAGGGCTGCAGCACCCCTTGAAGTTATTTTAGAAGCTTGTTTTTAATCGTGTTTTGTTACTCTTCCACATTCAGAGTTCAATTATCAATGGAAATGGAAAAAAATAATAAAAACTAAGAAAATGAAACAACAAGTAGGAGATACACATGTTCGGAGTGCACAGTGCACACGGAATAGTCCTAAAAAGCATCAACATGAACTCACTGCGTATAGCAGCTCTGGGTTTCATGCTCGTCCAACTGAAGTTCTTTATTCCCCACTCCAATCCAAGGTTCACCTGTGCTCCTTTAATTTTTTTTTCTTCATTTTACTGCATATTCGGTTTTGTTGCACGTCGCTCTTTCAAGAAAGGTACATAAAAATTTTCTACAATGCAATTCAGATGAAAGTCTGTCTACTATCTTTATATTCATTGTATTTAGTCTTTATTATTAGAGGTCATTAATTTAGGTTCGATTATTATTATTAGATGTAAATACACAATGGGCATTTCATAAATACTCATATATGAGTTTTTTCAAATTCATCTTTGAATTCTTGTTATCAAGGTGACTGGGCAAAGAGGGAGGATGTGGGAAGCTATCACATTTTTGTGTGCAGAATCGTCTTTTCAAAATTCATTTAAATTTCTACTAACAGCATTTGAATGAACTTGTACCATATGCTGGTTATTTAACACCTCTGAAATGCATAAAACTTCATATCTCGATTGAAATTAAAAATTTGGGGTTACTTCGAGGTAAAGGCAGCGCTCCTCCTTTCTGAGATAATATAAGCCGCCATTGAGATAAACGATACTTTCGAACATGTAGCTTTATGGAAATAAAGATCATACAAAGATAACAAAACAAAAACTCGGAGGTAATCGAATAAAACTAAAAAAAACAAGGAATCCATTCAAGTCCATTTTTTAAGGCCTATGAACCGTATTGGAAATGGATTCAAAATATGCCAAACATAGCTTTTCTTAGCCAGAAATGTCCCAAACAAAGGACAAAGGAGATCTATCTGTACATCAAAAAGCATATTTTTAAAAGAAAGAGGAAAAACTCACACATAAAAACGCTAATAAAATTCATTAAAATTATCAGTCATCTGGCTACATTAAAAAAACCTTGTTAATATAAGCCTTATGGAAATGTGCAAATTATAAATTACTGAATTTGTCACTCAACATAATGAACAGAAAAACCAAATTTGGCTGCTTAGAATGTTAAGTGGAATCAAATAATTGAACAATTAAATTGCACCAAATTATAATTTTCGGCAAGAACAGTTTCATTTGAAACTTGCGTCGAAGAATGTACAATAAATTGCATTGATAGTGGACATTCCGAACTCCATTTATACTACTCATAATGAAACAACACTTTGTATATTAAGCGACCAGTCATCGCTCTTCCGCTATTGAATGAACTTTTGGAACACGAGAAGGAAAAACCCTATCTTCAAGGTCTCAAACCTATCAAATTTGGAGCAAATAGTTTGAAGCGGTTTAATTCAAATGAACTTAAAATCCAAACTCAATCCACTTGAAACCAATTTGAGACCTCTATCCGAGGGTAGCGAAAAAACAAAGGATCTGTTTACATTGGCACCTCGCGTCGAGGCTTGAAATGAAACTCGAAATCCACCGCGTGGGTGGAAGAGGAGTCTGGGTGGCCACTTTGAACCTTGTCTCAAAACAAACTTTGGAACAACCGTGAATGCTTTGTTTAATTGTTCGACTGAAATGGGTGGGAAAAAACAAGTCTTAGGACAAAGGGCTTAACTTGCCTTCTCGTGAATGCCCAGTTTTAGTCATCTCAAGGTAATTGGGAAAAGATTGCTACAATTGATACAGTAAAACCTGTTTAAAACGGACAATGTAAGAAACGGAATCCAGTCTTAATCGGAAAAAATATTTGGTCCCGTCAAAAAATATCGGAAGTTCCATAGTTCATCCCCTTCTTAAAACGGAACCTGTCTAACGTGGAAACGGACAGAATTTCTAAGAACAATTCATAATATTTCATTGTTTGAAAACCTGTTCTACAGGACAAAAATTCGCGCCATTTCTATAAGTACTTTTTTATTTCCTTCGGTAAAAGAAAAAAGAAAAGGATTTCGTGGAGCAAACCGTTTTTGTTTTTCTTTCATATAATGATGTGTATATTACACATTTTAAATGCACTGACTCATCTTTGTAGTTTCACTTTTCGTCATTTAGTTTTAATCTCTGATCAGGATCGGATGACAGTTTTTAGTCACGGCAATGCATAAAAAGAATGTTTTGGATATTGATACTAAAATGCAAATAATTAAAGCAAAAGAGATAGATAATTTGATCGCGAAACAAATTATTGAATAGGAAAATCTCAGTTTTACGAAATATTTAAGAAGAACGAAATAACTGAACTATGGTTGAATGGAAATCGCCCAATCAAGCGAAAAATGCGGAAAACAGCCAACGAAGAAATTAATGTAATTGTATGGGTTAGTTTAATTATATTAACGCCCAATTTTGAAGCAACATGGGAGTTATTTTGGGACGGACCTTGTAATTTTGAATCACAGACAGATGAAGAGGACGCCTGAGCTGGCACCCCCTCTCTAAACTTCCAAGCCACACCAACGGCTGTACGTTTGGCCACTATGTATGATTTAGCGTGCAGCACGCCCCATACACGGCGGATCTTCAGTGGCATCGGGTCTCGAACCTGGAACCCTTCGTCCCTAAAGCCGAGAACCTAACAATAGGCCACCGCGGCTTCTGAAATTGTATGGGAATGGTTTGTAGATGCAAGATCTCGAAATCTGCTGATATCTGGACCTATATTACAAGCCCAAGCTAAAGATATTGCAGAAAAACTAAACTGATTTTCATGCATCAAATGGATGGCTTGAAAGTTTCACAAAAAAACATGGGATTTCTTTCCAAGCAGTCTGTTGTTAAGCTGGGTACGTTTCAGATGAGACTGTAAATACGGATATTCAAAAAATTTAAAACTCTTTGAAGTCTATGAACGTCAAAATATTGAGAATGACGTTGAAAGTCGGATTTTTTTCGTGGCTTACCAATAAAATCTCTATGTATCAAAAAAGCAAAGTGTACCGGTGGTAAGAAATCAAAAGAACGACTCAGAATGATCTTTTGTGCCTTTATGACTTGCGAAATCGAAAAATTGTTGGTAATTTGCAAGGACGCAAAGCCTTGGTGCTTTAAAAATCTGGACGTACAAAAACGTCCTGTAATATGGAAATTGAACAAAAAGACATGGATGACTGCTGCAATAATGGACGAATGGTTAAAAACTCTTAATGCAAAAATGAAAAAAGGAAGAAGGCCTATTTCGCTGTTTTTAGATAATGCCACTTGCCACCCTCGGATAGAACTTTCATACATAAAATTAGCTTGGTTTCCTCCAAATTCAACCAGAGTTACTCCACCTATGGATCAAGGATTCGTTGTGTTAACGCAATTTATCGAAAATTTCTAATGCAATCTTTACCAGAAATAATATAAAAACAGCCTCAAATTCAACTGATGTAATAAAATCTGTAACAGTTCTTGACGCAATGATGTAGATATCGAAAGCTTGGAAAGAAATGAGCAAACAGACAATTCAAAAATGTTTTATTGAGGCCAATTTTTATGCAAATGTTTGCATCGAAAAACATTGATCAACCGAAGATATAGATGTAAGTGATCTGCAAATTTTATTAAACAACGGAAATTTTTCCGATATGATCATATCGGATTTGATTTCTTTCGCTCTCGAGTTCGAAAGAAATCATACCAATCGACGACGATATTCTAACAGAGGTTCCTACTTATGACGCGAATCACATAATTCAAAGGCATATGAACAATGACGATGATGAATGTAATATGAATGAAGACATTTCCGATAAACAAGAACTCTCCATTAAATCGTGTTGATCCTTTTTATATACAGTATCTGAGTTTGAGAAGTTTGCATTAAGTCAGGGAAATGCTGAAATGCTTGAACTTTTGAAGAATACGACAATATTAACGGAACGAAGAATTATTCAGAAAATATATGCACAGAAAACAATGCTGAATTATTTTAAAATGTAAATTTAGCAAATAAGCTTATTTTCCTATAATTTGTAGCTTTTGAGTGAAGATAATCATCTTTTAAACATAGAAATAAATATCATAGTAATTACTATGATATTTATTTCTATTTAGTGAAAAAAGCAATATTAAAATAAAATGCCTATAACTATATAATTTTTATATGTTTCCTTAATTTTTGTCATTGTGTAATTTTAAAATTTATCTAAATCTTAATTTTAAAATGTGACACTTATTAAAACGTAATTATTGAAATATTATATTTTTATAGTAGTTTTTTTAATCTTAGATAATATTTTTTATTACATTTGATTTCATTTAAATAATGAAGATGCATTTGAAAACATCATATATTAATGAAACCCTGTATGAAACGGTATCCTCTCTAAAACGGAAAATTTTTCTGGTCCCTTTAGATTCCGTTTAGTACAGGTTTAACTGTACATGAAATAGCACTTATAATCCTTCATTGGTGAAACTGCAATATATGTACACTGATGCCACTGATTAATGCAGGCTCGTACCATTTGAGTAGGCAGAGCATGCGACATTCAGAAAAATTAGGAATAAATTTAACATTCTAAAGTTTACATTTAATTGTCTTCTTACAAGCAAAAATAAATAAAGTTAACATACTGTTGCATCTCCATTTTTGTACATTAACTGACAACTTGGAACACTTAGATTATCTTTCCTGTGCCTCTTGGTCTGGTTTCTTCAAAATAACAAAATATTTCAGAATTTCACAAACATAAAATATTTGATACATTACAATTATTTGGCTGATACAAAAAAGAGCATTTTAGTACATAACAGGATGACAACGAAAACGATTTGTTACCATAGCTCTATTCCTACATAATGTCATTTCTGCATAGGTTAAAATGGTTCCATACATGAAAGGCAAAGCATAAAGTTATTTTATTAGAAACATCCTTTTTTTACTGTCCTACCGCCCTCCAGAAAAACCCCAGACACCAGACATGCTGGTAGCGGTCGTTATGGAAACGGGTTATTCCACTGCATTTGGGGGAGTGAAGAAAAGAGCTTTACTTCATTTGGCGCAGGTAGTATCGGTGGAAGTTTCATTTCGCTTTGTATTTCGGTTGAAAGCGAATTCCTTGCTTAACAAAGTGTGCTTAGCTTGCGAAATGTTGAGGTTGATTTTATAGCCATTTCCCTCCTTTCTTCGACTTGTCTACTTGCGGCGACTCTGTTCAGGGTTTTTCTCGTGGCGGTAGGGCAGTATGCTTATTTCATCAATATGAATGTATTCACATTAAAAAATGCGTCATGTAAACTTATACAAGCATATCTAGAATTTGGATGAATCTTTAAGTCTTTCTAGCAAACTTTAAATAAATTATTTAAACAAAAATTAATTAGCTGAAGATTGTAAATCAGATAATATGTTCATATTTTAAAACAACAACAATGAAAAAATCAAGGATTAGTTATTAAAGCTATTATTTGTCCAATGGGATTAAAAAAATGTTCATGTAGAAAAAATTTAAAAAACCTTCCAAGTGGCGAATTATTTTTACTGAATAATTTTAAGTTCTTATATAGATAAAGAGTGATAAGCTGTTCTAGTTTTCTTAAAGAAGCGCAGTGTCTAGATGAATCTGTCGCACTTATAACCATGAAATTTGGCACACAAGTACAAATTTTACATTCAAGGGGATACATTACCCAAAAAATGGCCAAAATAGCATTTTTCATTTTATTAGATTATTTCGTTGTTCTTATCGTTCTACTTATTGTATCAAAATTTCAAATTTGTATCTTTAATATTTCAGAAGTTATTTAGATTTTTATTTACGATGACTAATCAAATACATGCGCAAACGACAATCTTAAATGGCTTTTTCTCCATGTAGGAATTTTCTGCACGTTCAATGTTTTCAAAATGCTAAGGCGTTTTTCCTTTCTAAAATAGAGCTTTCAAATTTTTTGCACATATTTATCATTATGTATATGATAAAACTGTGGATGCAATAAGCATTCAGTGGATTTGTATTTCTTATATACAAGATATAAAATGAGTTCCTGCTAAATTTCCTCTTTTTTCACCATATAATTCAGTAAAATATCTATATTTCAACGAATATTAGATAGACCTTAAAATAGATGCTCATTTTTCTGCAGTATATTTCAGTGAATCTACAATTAAAATTTGAAGCAAAAATATTCATATTTGTATAAATAGTAAGGATTTTGAAAAATTTATTTTTTAAATTTTTAATTTGAATTAAACAAGCTCAAAATGGGTTTTGAGCTTGTTTAGTTTAAACAAGCAGATAAAAATGGATTTTTTTCTCCTCAAGATGACTTTATATGATTGGTAAGTCTCAATACTATCAACATTTTTTCAATAATACTTCAAATAAAAAAATGTTGAGAAGGTAATGTGTCCCCTAATGTATAAAATTAATATTTTGTATTGTTTCCTGTGATTTTTCACATATACAGTAATACCTCTTTACAACGATATTTTGGGGACCAAATAAAAATATTGTTATAGAGGTATATCGCCTCTCGATATAACAATACATAATTATGATATAAAAAAACCCTAAATTTTGGTTGTTTTAATATTGACACAATACAACAATATACATTTTGGAAAAAGCATCACCAGTGTGCTAATGATTTTTAAAGCATACAAAAATTTGAAAATTTAGCTATAGAATAAAATAGTTTACATACTTTAGAAGCTTATTTATCGGAAAATTAAAATATTTTCTTTTGCTTCTTCATTTTTTGAGCTGTTAAGTCAACTAACAAGGTTTGCATAGTCTAATGAACGAAAATGATAATCATTTGTTAATGAAAAGCTTGAAAATTATTCTCCTAAGGGCTGAACTGATTGGAGAGCTTCTTGGGATATCTGTATCAGCATTCTCTTCTTAATCATTTTCCATTTCGTCTGTGATTTCAAACAGAATATGTTTTTCAGTAACTCCTGAAAGAATCATCGAATCATCATTCTCTGTTAAATATTCCTCCAAATTATTTTCAGACATTTTGCCACTTTTATCTTCAAACTTAAAGAATTTAAAGCCTCAAAACACATTCTTCAGCATCTGAAACATCGGCATTTTTAGAATCTTCGTCATTTTCAGTTTGCTTATCCTCCATGAAACATCTGTCCCCTTTTTTCCAACAATTAACCAATTGTTTTTTTCGTAACTTCCCTCCAACTTTCAGCAATATTGTCACCCTCTTCCTTCCCATTTACAGTTTAAAAGGCTCTTCTTCCTTATTTTCGATGTTTATGAGTATCGAATCTATGGCAGCGTCAATGTTTTTATATGTTGCAACTTTCGGTCTTTTTCTCTGAGGATTGATTTCACTGGAATTCACAGCCTCTTCAATTTGTTTCCCCTTCTTCTCGAAACTTGCAATCGTAGATTGCGAAAGTCCTTATTTCTTGCCTGCCTCAATCTGCTTCATTCCATCATCAATTTCTTTACTTATGTTCAGTTTATTCTGAAAGGATAGTTGCCTTCTACTTACCATCATAATTGTGAATTCAGACGGGAATGAAACAATATCAAATATTTCGAATGGAACTCAGAATTGTTTGAAATTTAGAAATTCAACAGAGCTTCCATGAAATCTTCGAATCACACACGACAAAAGCAGCAAAGCATTTGATTTGTTACTGTGTTCTGTGGTAGTCAGGACTCATTACCTGAAGAGTAACACCTGTTGCCTCCAAATAGACTAAGTTATTGTATCCATTTCTCAGAAAGGACGTGTTCTGGGTGGTATGATCTTTCACATCCGGGTATTTGGAAACAGAAATATTATTACAGAGGAAGAAAATAGTGCTGATATTTGAAAAAAAGCATTGTTGTACAGAGGTTTATTGCTGTATAGAATATCATTATATTGAGGGGAGATTAACATTATATTCTGTGCAAATTCAACGGGACCATAAAATGTTATTGTTGTAGAGGAATTTATCGTTGTATCGGGTATCATTGTTGCAGGAGTTGTACTTTATTTGCCCGCATAATCATACCTTATGGCCGTAGGAAAAATTCCCTTCATAAAAAATTGTACAAATTTGATTTACTAAATTTTGAGCATTCTTTTTAAAATGTCCGTTTTCTTCCACAAAAACTTAACACGTTAAGCGCCATGTCAGTCACCGGTGACTGACACTGAACATTCCGTCTAACCGAACCTAAAATCTAAATAAAAGACCCCTTTTCTACTATAGTTAAGAGATAGCAGAGAAGGGGTCATCTAATTACATAGATGGTTGGAATCTCAGACGCGAGTCGTGGCGCTTAACGTGTTAAGAATTAAAACTAAAAATTCTACATTGTAATAAATTTTAATCCACAAATTTGAATATTACGGGAAATAATAGCATTTGTAGTAAATAATGTTTTACTCCGCATACGCGAAATGTAGATCTATATACTGCCAACAGATGGCGTCGTCAAAAGCTACTCTAAATAAAACATAAGAAAGGAGCAGTTCGGGTCCGCGCCGTAGAGTTTTCTTTAAAACGTCGGGATAATATCACAAAACAAGTTTTTCATATTAATATGCAATTTAATTATCAATCTCTTTAATACAATATTTACACAGAGTAGTATAATGGTTACAGAATAGATATATCACAAGTTTATCTGATGTAGCAAGGGTCTGTGGCAGCTTGTGATTTATCTATTCTGTATCCATTATACCACTATGTGTAAATATTTTATTAAAGAGAGAAATAATTAAATTACCTATTAATACGAAACGCTTGTGTTGTGATTTTATTCCGACGTTTTATTCCGATTTTTTCCCCGACGTTGTCATGAAAAATATATGGCGCGGACCCGACCAGCGGCTTTCTTATGTTTTTTTCAATAAATCTAGAGCATATGAGCTGGAGTGTGTGTCGTCAAAATTTCATGTCATTATGACCCATACAACGCCCTGCACGGCACTCTCAATTGTGGGGAAGTTTCATTTCGACAGCCCTGTGCATTTAAGGAAAGTACACGGAATCGTCAATATTATTTTAAAACGCAATGATTCACTAATTGAATTGTTTAAAAACATTTATATTTCTGGTGGCATCCCCTCACAAAAAAAGGGTTCAGCGCTAAGGCTTTTAAACAACTTAATCCGGGACACCGAGTATAATTACTTTTAATTATCCGTTAAAGTATTTTCTGTTGGTTTATAAATCATTTACTCATCATTATACTAACAAATCAATAAAGAATTTCAAGAGTTCAGTTAAATGCTTAAGAAAACTCCCCAAATTCCATCCTGAAAAACCTAATACAATAGAAACCCGGAAATCGGAAATTCCGGATAATCCGAACAACTTTTTTTAATTTTCTGAAAATGTTTTACTGAAAAAAGAAGGAAAAATAACAGATATGATTGGTTGGTTGTGTTGGGTTTTTTGGCGCAAGAGCCATGAAGTTGACTATACTGCGCCAGAACAATTGTAATATCGTGTCAAATAAAATATAAAAGACTGTCATAAGTATACAGAACGACATAAAAGGTGATGAGTTAAAACTGAACAATGCTTAAATAAGAGAATAAAAACCGATTGCTTTCAAAAATTCTAAAAGATGAACATGTGGAGTTTCACCAAGTAATGTAGGGAGTGAAATTGTAGTAGTATTAAAAAAACGTAAACGCTGCGAGTTAAAATTTGAACAGTCTGATAAGATGTCAGATAAGAACAGATATGAATAAGGAATAAAAACTAATGTTTATTCCTAACTTCAAAGAAGTATTTGAAGTGGTGTTTAAGAATGAATACAGCACCTTCATTAGTAGAAACAAACTCAGATATCTTCTTTCTACCCTCAGCATGTTTGACACTGAACCGTGCGAACCGCCGCGTGTTCTTTCCAAACGTTTTCACAGAGCACCCGGAGTCAAAACTCTATTGCATTTTGTAATCAAGAGTATTTTACCGAATTTCCCGGATAACCGAATTGCTCGGAATCGGAACAGAGGTCAGCCCCAATTAGTTCGGATTTCCGGGGTTCTACTGTATTATTATTACTACAAGATACTGTTTAATAATTTTTTTGAAAATATTACTACTTTTTAAAAGAAAGCTAAGGATCCATGACTCCATTGACAAGCGAAATCAGTGGCTGTACAAGGGACAATAGAATTGTATGACCCACTGGCAAATAAGCATATAGGGTAAATATACTCATTTTGCCAGAATTAAAGATGTATGGTAAAATATGCATAGTTATTAGAAAATAATTTCAGTGTCAAGAAATGTGCATATTATTTTATATAGGTTTACACATTGCTCTACTATTTTAACAAAATGGAAATTTGAATTCAAAAATAAATATTTGCTTCATGCATTATGAAGAGCTCTCTGCTGATCAGAAAAGATATGAAGATATAAAATAAAAGGATTTGAAATTCAAAAGAAATAATGACTGTAAATGCATATTTCTTTGATTAGAAATATGGTGAACAGATGTCAAACATTTACCTACATTCAAATTAAGTACAATTATGAAATTTTATTTGAAATGATTTCAAAATCTAATATATACTATAAACCCTTGGAAGTTGAAAACGTGACCTAACAATCAATTTAAATTTCATATTTTATGCATAAATGTAGTTTCTTTAAAGTGAAACAAAGGATTTTATAAATAAATGTTAAAATGTTGATACAATACATACATTTATTTAAATTAATGATAATTCACGATTTAAAATTTAAAAACGTCGTCAATTAAATTGACTACAAATAACTTGCAAATAAGTAACATTTGGTTCATCACATAAAATACGCGCAATTCTTCAGAATACTCTATCGTCCATAAAACAATAGATAGAAGAGTCAAATGACGGATATCGAATTATTCAAAATGACTAAAATTTTCTTAAATAGAATCAACAGATGGTGACAAGACGTGTTCAAAAGAATATCTTAATATAAAGTATATAGCAGTTTTCAACATTTCAAAACACTCCGAATCGTCAATGCAGCGTGTTTCGAAGTCAGTATGTAAAATCAAATTGCTTCTTAAAGGACAAAAATCATTGATTCAGGATATCGTTTGCGTTTTAACAGAACAAATGTCAGGTCGTTGCATATGCTGAGATTCAAAACACAATACGTCATTTTTCATGATTTGTATATTGAGGTTATTTTTTCAAGTAGAGGCGCGATCACACTCACCAGTAAAAGACTTCTCACTCGTGTGAACCTGATAATAATGTATCAGCATTCTTTCATGGAATAATTTCATTTATGATTTGCAGGGATTCGGGTCGCAGTTATTTTGCTGCAAATGATCGTTTAATTCCGATTCATTTGTGAAATTTCTTGAACATTTTCCACATTTGAATTCATTCTTTGGTTCTTGCTTAGAAAAGTAAGTTTCAATTTCTGATTCATGATATTTCTTCATATGCGATGTTAGATGCTCCTTTCTATTGAACGGAAAATGACAATACTCGCACTCAAAAGGTCCTATTTCCCAGTGAACCTCAAGACACTCTTTCAGCATCCATTCATGTGAAAATTCCTCAGAACACTCATCATCCTTGTACTGATTCAATTCACCGAGATTCGGTTTCCTTTTTATCGGTTCACAAGGATTCTGCATATGAATGTTTAATTCTAATTCATTTTTGAATCCTTTTCGACACTTCCAACATTTGATTCCTTTCTTTGATGTGGTAGCACGCTTACGACGAAAATTCTCCACGCCCTCTATCCTTGTTTGCTGTTGAGAAGTGTGGATCTCATGCTCTGGAACTTTATTTACTCTCAAGTTATGCGAAATTTTCTTAGTACACCGTTCACTCTCGTTCTGCTTCGGTTCATCATGATTCTGCATATGAATATTTAATTCTAATTCATTTGTGAACCCTTTTCGACACTTCCAACATTTTATTCCTTTCTTTGATGTGGGACCACGCTTACGAAGAGAATTCTGCACGCCCTCTATCCTTGTTTGCTGTTGAGAAGTGTGGGTCTCTTGCTCTGGAACTTCATTTACTCTACACTCATGTGAAAATTCCTTAGAACCTTGATCACTCTTGTTTTGCTTCGGTTCATCATGATTCTGCATATGAATGTTTAATTCTAATTCATTTGTGAACCCTTTTCGACATTTCCAACATTTGATTCCTTTCTTTAATGTGGTAGCACGCTTACGACGAAAATTCTCCACGCCCTCTATCCTTGTTTGCTGTTGAGAAGTGCCAGATTTTTGCTTGGAAATTTCCTTTTCTCTTTCTAAATCTTTTGGAAAGAAGTTCTCGGATGAAGTATTCCCTCTTTTGTTCAACGTGTCTGAAGAATTGCCGCCTTTCTCCTTGCTGTCTCTAAACATGTTTCTATCGATAACATTCTCTGTAAAAAAATGCGATGTGCAGCTTTCTGTCGCAATGAGATATGAGCCAGTTAAATCGATTTTGCTATCTTGACTCTCAATTTCTGAAGATTCTACAGTTATTTGCTTTTCAAGAATTCTTTTCATAGAAGACTGGTTTTCGCGTCCTTGCTTTGGTGATTGATGATAAAAATCCATCAGATGCTGTGGCTTTGCACCAGAATAACTGAAGGGTTCCACAATAGAGTTGAAATTACCAGGGGTTTCTGCTTCTTTATCCTGAACATGCGAAGGTTGTGTTTGACACCAAGAGTTTCGAATGCCTGGAGATAACGTATTCATCGAAGTATGTATTTCACTGAAATGTTTCAATAGTTTTTCTTGTTCCAAGAGAATATTTTGGTTATGAAAAATGGATGCGTCACAATCTTCATTCCTATAGAATTCATTAACTGCCGAGTCTTCGTATGGGAATATGAAATCTTCCCTCGCCGACGCCACTTCTTCACGTTGACAAGGGCTGTTACCTATCGCTCGAATCTTGACTTCTCCAATCGGGTTGGTGGATTTACGACTGCAGTTTGTCGGTTGAGGCTGTGGCGGAAGTGCAGATTCAGGATGCGACATATTGAAGGTTAGCTTTAAGAACTCACCTCCACCGCATACCGAGCAGATAAGAACTTCGTCAGAAAAGTATTTCTTATAACAGCGGACACAACGATATATAATCATTTCTTTGTTTTCAACGGATATTACATGCAAAATATAAACATCTAAGTAACAGGCAAAACACACTACTTTTATAAATTCTGTTTGACTTTTGTACTTAAATCTTTCATCTTTGAATTTCTTTTGCCTGTTGTTGCCAAAGACAAATCTAAAATTCTACAACTTCAAGAAATAAAATTGTGATTTTCATCTCAAATGTTTATTTGAGAAATAATATGAGAAACGGTCATTTTGTACAGAATATCTGTTACTTAATTTATTAAAGTAGAATCTGCAGTTTTATGCAAAGCTGACGCTTGATGTCCTATAATCTTTGTTCATCGTTGTCTGAAAAACAAATCTATTTTATCCGGATGGGAATCGTGATTATTCACATAGCGGGGTATATCGAATCTTTTTTCATTGTATTAGAAATATAACTTGAAAATCATGTGATCGTAATGGAATAGCCGCCTCTTTTGGGATTTTTTACAAGATCTCTTTATCGTTTGAAAATTGTTTCCACATGCTGTGGCTGGAAAGATCTCTTTCTTAATTTCAAAGTTTTTTCCGCATGCTGTGGCTGGGAAGTTCTCTTTATTACTTTTAAAATTGTTTTCGAACGCTGTGGCAGGAAAGTTCTCATTGTTATTCTGAAAACTGTGTCCACATGCTTTGGCAGTACGGAATTCCTACTTTATATCACTTTAGGAGGCATCGCAAACATGGGGATGTGATTCACTTAGATGTTCTAACTATCCGTTTCTAAGCAACACACGGGCTCATTTGGAAAGGATATCGTAATTTTAAATCTTGATTAGATTACCAGGACGACACCCGAATTGTTTTCACCCTCTCCAAAAATCCACACAACATAACAGAAAAACGTTAGGCCACTACGTATGATTTAGCGGGCAGCAGGCCACACTCACAGCTGATTTTCACTTAAATCGGCTTTCGAACCTCGAACCATCCGGCTTCGAAGAACAGACCTTACCACCGCGGCCCTATTAAGATGAGAAGCCACCTTAAAAGTAAACGGGTTTTCGCATTCCTCGACAGTTCAGAAATAGTCGTGTGGTTATGTTGACCACATTTTCGATGACGGGTCGAACCTCCTATGGGAGGGGTTGTGGTGCGTGATCATTATGCAACTAACCACAACACCCGTGTTATTGTGGACACGACTTGCTTTTCTTTCATTACCCATTATTACTATGCTAGTCATGATTTTCTTCGTTATATTATAATTTGAAAAGTTTTGTAGCACTTATTCACCTTCTCGTAAGAAATCTCATCCTGCTCCTTAAATTTCTTCCGATGCCGCGGTGGCCTTGTGGTAAGGTCTCGGGTTTGGGGCCGGAGGGTTCTGGGTTCGAAACCCTATTCCAATGAAGATACGCCGTGTATGGTGTCGTCCTCCTCATCTGACCTCGGATCAAATTACGAGGTTCGTCCCAAAAATAGCCCTCTTTTTGCTTGAAAACGGGATGCAAATGCTATTAAACTAAATTTCTTGCATAAAAAGTAATATAATATTTCAAGGAAATATCTTTTTTCTATTGTATGTTTCCAAAAAAGCAATTTTGATTTTTTAAAAATAATAACCATGTTTAAAACAGTTTCGACAAAAGAAAAGTGAATATATTAATAAATTTCAAACACTGCTAAAAAGAAACAGGTGAAAACTTCCATTAATAAAGGATACTCAGGTCAAAAACCAGTTTAATGTACAAATGCAGAACTACAAAAAAATTGTTAAATAACAATACACAAAAACTTTCGTCACAATTATTTACTGTTCCCTTTTAATTCTATTGCTCCTATGAGATTTAACTGAACTTGGAAAGGCATACACTAAGTTACTAGGTAACCTAAGAAATGAAGATACATATTATATTAGGATTTTTTAAAGATATTTATATCATCCTGAGTAAAATGAGTAACTGTGAAATGCTTGTTCGTAAAATATATCATTTCTAATACAACTTCTTAAAATTAAAGTAGTGAAAGCAATTCAGCATTCAGTTCACTATGATGTTATATCAAGAAGTGCAATGCATCTCAAATCATCTAAAAATATGTGCCTTGGTGGGTAAGTGGACACTAGAATCAGATATTGTACTATTTACAAGTATTACTGTTCTGAATAATTCCCTTTTTCAGTTTAATCCTCCAAGTTGAAAGTTATTTTAATCAAGAATTTCAGTCAATTATTTAGTTCGGATAACTGAATTTTTGAAGAGGTTTACCAACAAGGGCTTGTGCTGCAGCACTCGTTGAAATTATTTTAAAAGCTCGTCTTTAATCTAGTTTTGTTAATCTTTCATATTCAGACTTCAATCAACAATGGAAATGGAAAAAATAAAAACTAAGAAACTGATTCAACAAGTAGGGGATACACAGGTTCGCAGTGCACACCGAAGTGTTCTCAAAAGCATCAAAATTAACTCACTTCATATAGCTGAATGATATATTTGGAAGGCGAAAAGCAACCCTTTCTCACTTTGAATTAATTTAGTTTTTCCTGAGCTCACTTTTCCGCAGCTCTGGGTGTGGTGCTCGGCCAACTGAAGTAGTTTATTCCCTTCTCCAACCCAAGAGTCATGTTGCAATGCACACAATGGGCATTGTTTAAATACTCATATATGAGGTTTTTCAAATTCATCTTTGAATGAGTGTTAAAAAGTTGACTGGGTGACTGGGCAAAGAGGGAGGAGATGGGGAGCTCTGACATTTTTGTGTGCAGAATAGTCTTTTCAACATTCATTTAATTTTTTACTAACAACACTTGAATGAACTTGTATCACATGCTGATTATTTAACATCTCTGAAATGTAGAAAACTTAATATCTCGATTTTAAATTAAAACTCTGGGGCTACAAACATTAATATGTAGAGAAAAATATATGCATTTCTTTCAAGCAAAAAAAATCAGTACTTTGAGAATAAAAATTCAAAATTGACAAAAGTAGTCCATTGTACCCCGGTCTCCCCTGTACATGCTGTTTACACAGCCATAATTGTTTTTTTCAATGGCTGAATTTATATGCAAATACGTAAATCATCCCTTATATGAAATTTAAAAAACCTTCATAAGCCCTGAAGATAATTAATTTTAGAATTAATCGTTATTTCTCAGAGTCTGGCGATGAAAGATTGCAAAACGTTGCTTCTTAACAAAAATCTTAACACTTTCGAGTACTTGATACATGTTCATGAATTTAATTTTCTTATAAGTCTCATGTTAAGGAAAAATGAACTAATCATATTCTAAATACTAAAGAAGAGTTTGCTTAAAATCTTATAGGTTAATATCAAATTAATGGATCTAATTCCTGGACAAATAAATCCATTGTGTCCAAAATTGGTACAGTGGCAAAAATGAAGCATGTTCCCTTTATGTTTTTATTTACTACTTATATGTTTCTTGAGGGATTGTTTTTTTCCCATATGACTATGTCGATATTTTTTTTAAAATAAAACTGAATCACTAATTTTTTGGTATGCTGTAGAAATCAAAAATATTTAAAATATTTTCTTAAAATTTTTTACGCAAATACTATGTGTCATCTTTGCATTCATGGTAATTAATTCTTGACCATTATTGATTTTTTAGAAACATCCATTAAATGAGAGGATTTTGTGAATTACAATATTTTATATAAAAGTCATTTTTACATTAAAGATATTAGACTATGAAGATCTTCCATCCCGAGTAACCCCGAATTTATCAGGTGATATCAATTAATTTTTCAAATTCCATTAGAAATAAGAAAATGAATTCAGACTTCCAAAGTAAAATCTTCTATTAATTATTAAGAGCAACAGCGATTTTTTTCTTCATTTTTGTAAATTATCAATCGTATATGCGATAGGATTTCATAATTTTATCATTAATCTGCACCAAAGTATTCTTATCCATGGAAGACAAACGCAACAGCATCAAACGACAAGCACCAAGTCAAACTCGGAAATGAACAGACAGCAAAAATGCATAAGAAGAAAAACTATTTGTTTCGCCTAAAAGGCAATTACACATTGCAACTGTCATCCCTCTTTTGGTGGGTTGTCAGATCGTAAAGAAGGGGCGTACACCCCTCCTCCCTACGCTCAAGGACACACTGAAGGAGAAACCTTCCCATCGAAACCGCTTTCCTTTGACGGGGAAAAATTCTGTAGTGAGATACCACCTTTTACGATGCACGAACCTTCGTCGGAAATGTGTTTAACAGTTAATCCAAGAAGAAGAAAGAAGAAAATCCAACATGACCTCGGCAATTTTGCTCCATCCTTCAAAAATGCAAGAACCCGCTTACTTACTCGGACCCTTCTCAAATAAAATTTAAATTGCCGAAAGAGAGTTTCAAATTCATACAAAGAACTTGTCAAAATATTACAAGAAACAACCCTAATAACACAAGACGCTGTACAATATTGTTACAATATCTTCACGATATTGTACGGCATTCAGAATACTGAACAATGTCGTAGAAATATCGTGCAATATCTTGTGCTAATAGGGAAGCATTCCATCAAGTTCATATTATTTTCAAATAAAGTTCCTAAAGCAACGAATAAACAATCCAGGTGATACGATGCACTAAGCTATGGGAATAATAACGCTGCCCTTCCTGCTAAGATACATAAGCCTTGTTTTCCACGCAAAAGTAAAAAAATAATTAAAGGACATCGATGTTGGCTCTATATAAACCTTCCGAAATATATTAGTGTACTTCACCATTATTGCACTGATTTCATGCATAAAATCAACAGGTTTCGTATCATTTATCGAATGGACAAGTTTTCTGTTTTGTTTATTTACTCTCAAATGCCTTAATTACGTATTTCCGGTGTATTGCAAAGTAAATGGAATCTTCAAGGGATCTATTCTGGTACCCCCAAAAATAGTGTAAATAAAGTCAAAGTTTTAATGTAAGTAAACAAAACGGAACACTCGTCCATAGACAGTTTCCATGAAAATTAAAAATTAAATTTCCTAAAGTTTTCGAGGAATAGTTTGGACTTTGGCAACGAGAAGTCAAACTTAGTCCCTGTTTAGTTTAGTTTAGTTATATTAACGTCCCGTTTTGAAGCAACACGAGGGCTATTTTGGGACGGACCTCGTAATTTTGAACCTCGGTCAGATGACGAGGACGACACCTGAGCTGGCACCCCCCTCTCCAAACTTCCACGCCACACCAACGGGAGGACGTTTGACCACTACGTATGATTTAACGTGCAACAGGCCCCATACACGGCGGATCTTTCAGTGGAATCGGGTCTCGAACCTGGAACCCTCCGGCCCCAAGGCCGAGACCTTACCACTAGGCCACCGCGGCCTCAACTTAGTCCCTGATGCAATATTAAAGAATGATATTCAAACAGAATCTACTGCAGTACTGTGGTAGGTATTGACTATTATTTTGATATATATACATTTCATACAATATCCGTTGAAAAAAATGTTTGTATATTGCTGTGTGATCTGCTCCACGCCAAATTATACTGAAGTTCTTCGCTGCTCGGTATGCGGTAGCGATCAATTCTTAGAGGAAAATTTGAACCTGACACACTCTGAATCAACAGTGGCTCAAGCTACAACTACCAGGCATGAATACACCAAACTAACTGGAGATGTCGATAGTCAAGTTATAGATAGCCGCCCTAGTCAACCTGAGCAAAACGTATCAGCGTGGAAAGATATCATTTTCTCATACGAAGACACTTCATTTATTGAATACCGAAGGAGCCAAGATGCTGACACGATCAATTTTCGTAACCAAAACATTCCCTTGGGACAAGAACAACCATCGCAACATTTCAGTCAAGATCCTACTGTAATGAATATTTTATCGCCAGAGATTCACAACACTTCGGATCATATGCATCAAGGGGACCAAATCGATTTTGCCGGCTCGTCTGCATCTGCAAGCTGCATTGCACAATCTGTTCCGGAAAATTTTATCATTGATCACAAGGGGAGGTGCACTCGGAACAAAGCCAGCAATTCTTCTGCAGGCCCATTGATCGAAAGAGGGAATTCTTCCACCGAAAACTTCTTTTCGGAACATTTGGAGAGCGTAAATGAAGCTTCACAGCAAGACGCACAATCTTCTGAAGAACAAACAAGGATGGATGGCATGGAGAATTATCCTACTCTGAGTGCACTTCCAGTAAAACACTCTCCTTCTCCCACTTCAAAGTTGGTTTTTGAATGTGAGAAGTGCACAAGAAATTTCACAAATGACTTTTTGCTTAACGCTCATATGCAGGATCACGATAAACAGAATCCCTACAAGTGCAATCAGTGCCCTATGCAATTTCATTATGAGAGCATTCTGAGAAGGCATTATGAGGTTCACACGAATGAAAGGCCTTTTAAATGCAATCAATGTGATTATGCATGTAAGAGGAATGGAAATCTAATATCACATATTAGGACACACCATGAATCGCAACAAATCCCATCAAAGAAACAATTCAAATGTGCGAAGTGTTCAATTACGTTTATAAAAGAAGCAGCATTCTACGCTCATGTTCTTAAAAATAACTGTGATCCTAACCGCTTTACATGCGATCAGTGTTCAAGAAAATTTCGCTTTGAGAGTAGTTTGAAATACCATTATAGGTTTCACACGGGAGAGAAGCCTTTTAAATGCGATCAGTGTGCTTATGCCTCTTCATCCAAAGGTAATCTTAAAATGCATCAAAATACAAAGCATAGAAAATGACACTTTATGTTTTGAATCTCTGCAAATGCCAAGATGAAAGATGTTTGTATTATTAGCATGTAGTTTTATTCTGTAACAAGTAGTTTCGCACTTTTTGTATCGATTTCATATTTCCACTTTGACTTTGGCATACGCTTCTTTGACGATTCGGTGTGTTCCGAAAATACTAACTTTTTGTTCCGAACAAAATTGCGAAACTCCAATTGCCTTTGAAATTTAATGAAAACTTGCCTTTTTTTTATCACAAGTTAATTTTTTGAATACGTCTTATTACCATGGGTGTATTTTATTTTAGAAATTTCTACGTTTTTGTCTTTATTAATTTGATATCCCTCCTGTGACTTTTTTATGGACGGTTCAATATTGTTATTAATTTCCTACATTTTAAGTGGGGAAATAAATGTTACAACTTTGTATTATTTTAGAATGGTTTTGATGGAAACTTTTTTAAATTTTATTTTAGGAAATTATGAATTAATAAATATTTTGACAGTACCCTTAGTTTATAATTTATAAACCTATATTTATGTTTAAAATATGAAGTTCTTGCTTATTGCTAGGCTACATTTTAAACTTTAAGAATTTCTGGCAGATATTCGGTTTAAAAATCATTTCATAAAAAAAGACGTGAATGTATTCAAGTCGAATAAAAGCAACTGTTTTCAACGGACATTTTCCACCATAATTATAAATAAAGAATTGGGTATTTAAAGTAAAATTTTTTGAATTTCAAATCTTTTATTTTATTTTTTCATTATATTAGGTAACTTATGTGATATATTAAGAATAGTTTTAGTTCTTGAGTTATATTTTTAATATAAAAAATATTAGAGAAATTCGAGTCTTGAGTACTGTTGTCTTGTCTGGGACCCTTACAATGAAATTAAAATTGGGGATAACAGCCTTTGTTGCTTCAAATCCCATAACTCTTTAATTTAAATTCAAAATTAAATTATAATTATTGAACATGTACGAACTAGGTTTCTGTGTTACTTATTTTACCGAACAAATCTCTATTATCAACAAGACTTAAACTCATCTCATTTATGTAACATCTTCGGCATTCACAGTTTAAGGGTCGGTGTGATCTTTTATATCTTTTATATTATCATAAGATAATTAAATATGCCATTGATTGCAGTGAAATATTGAGCCGCATCACTTATGCTATGCCGACTAGAAGTCTGAGGAAGAGTTATTTATTTGTAAATGCATTTACCAGATTTAATTACATACGCAATTTTTCTGTTTATAAATTTTACAGAATTTTTAACAGGAACTCTTAAGATCTTGATATGTTTAATACGTTTTATGGTGTTTTAAAAACTGAATGTTTGCGGCCTTTGTGTTCTTGAGGTTTTTTTATTTTGTGTGCTTTTTAAATTCGTGTTGTGTTTTTCAGTGATTTCTGTGTCTATCTGTTGTTTCTATCGATCTGTGTTTCACGCCTATTTTAGTGTTTCTGTATCATGCGCTCTGTAATTTGAGTTTATTCTGTACTTTGCGTTTTCTAAGTAAATAAATATTCGAGATTATATGAAAGTGTAAGCAGATTTATTATTTTCTATTAACTACGTATTATTATTAAAAGTTTTTTTCTTTAAAAGAAATTAACACTCTTCAACATGAAAATCCTTCATTGCTTTATATGCTTTTCAAGTTCTGCGCTATGCAATATAAAACTTTTTGAAAGAGCGAGTTCTTCAGAGGAATCGAAAATTCTGTATGTAATGTTGCTGCATCGGATTTTTCACTTCTTCTATGTAGATTTGATTGGTACTCTTGATGTAATGTGGAAGAATGTTAAACACGAAAGTGGCTGAAATTTTAAAATAAATCTGCCAAAATAAACCATCATTTAAGAAGAAAATTTTTCAATCAATATCGTTGAAATAAATGTGCGTTTCTATTTTTTAGTGAAGTATGTCTTTAAACCTTTGTGGACGACTGTCACGTGAGTGTGCCAGCTACTCGTAGATTTAAGCGTGCGACCGACCTCAAAGGGTTAATCTAGTTATCATTTTGAAATTGAGATTCGTGGTAGAAACCGTATACATTCAGGGTGCAAAATTATGTTGAAATCAACTAGTTGGAACACACTCTTATTTAAACGGCGCCAAGACGCCAATGCAAGATGGATGCTAATGGTAAACAAACGTGCATCGGTCACAGTTAAAAGTTAATTCTTTTCAAGTTTTTTTTCGAACCCATTGCGTTTGTGGTTTGTCTTTGCTCTGTTTCCCGTTTTAAATGTAGAATTACAACAGAACTATTAGCTTTCCTTGCTCATTGAATGTAAGGAATTTGTTTCTTTTCATTATTCTAATGAAGCAGAAGAAAGTGTGCTTGCGATACCTGAGGCATCTGAATTGGGCACGGGGCAAATTTTTCGAACTTAAAAAAACTTCAGCGGCTTCGCTTTCAGCAAAGCGGGATACTAGTAGCTTCGCTAGTTTAGTGAATGTACGGAATAGGCTTCATTTAATTACTCTTGTGAAGTAGTAGAACATTTACCTTAGTAGCCTTGCAAATAAGGGCAAATGTTCTTCAAAACAAGAAATAGTAAAAAATTAAGACTTATTCTTTTCTAATATTTCACTTGGGAGGAAACGCTCTTAATATATGAAAAGGAAAAATGAACAATGCGGCGCACCATGTAAACCATTGCGCAGGTGAAGACAGCATTCCAAACGATGAATTCCAACATATATCCAAGCAACTTCAAAAAATTCCATGCAAACGATTTTTACTATAAGGCAAAGAAAAAATATCTCAGTATGTTATTGGAAAAATATATTATCACGAAATAAAACCAAGTTCTATTTGTCCTTTTACCAATTGCAATCTTCCGAATTAAAATATAATTTATTAATGAAATATTTAATAATTATTTTAATTTTTATTAAAATCCGCGTAGTATGAAAACAACTCAAAACCGCGAAACTAGCCGATTGGTTGCCAATTTAACTAATCTGCTTGATTCCTCAGGTAACCATATTGGCGACGAAATCGCATGTATTCCAACATCTAGATACCAACCCAAAATTATTTTATGTATTGTTTTGTTATATTATTTTATGCCTTCTCCTGAAATATCCTACATTTATTCCATTACATTTCATTTCTTGGATTCCTTAAAAATATTACTTTTCTGGAAAATTCCTAAAAGTAAAGTTCAGATTTGAGATAGAAAGAAAAGTGGTTTGGAATAATTTCACTGTCATATTTATAGTTACGAATTAAGCATCTGCATTTTTTAAAGAGGGGTTATTTCATCATCTTCTTGTTCAATGTGAAAATATATATTTATATAATGGGTTTATTCCCTCCATAATATAATATCTTGCCTTTGAAGCGGCATCCTCAAAATTGCTAAATAGCTATTTTCAGTCGAGGTTTCTTCTAGCTGATTTTATTTAAAATACTTCATTTTAATATTCAATTTCAAACTTTGGGGGCGGTCATGGTTGCTCTTTCGAATTCGGAGGAGTGGGGGAAATTTTTTTGCCTAAAAGATGTTTTGTGCGTAAAATTTTAAGAAAACCTTGCTTATGGCAACGTGATTCTAAGGACTAAAACAAACAAAATATTTTGGGTTCTTTGGGTATTTGTATCTCAAACTAGATAAATTGAATTTAGCATTTGGTCTAAGCCCCATAATTGCAGATTTGTATTAAACTTTTCCCCAAAACAGAAGTCCACGATGACCAAATAGAAAAGCTTAAATGTATGCTTGATTCTCTTCACCGTACCTCGAAGCTTAACAAAAAACGCGCCATACAGTGCACGAATACGAAACAGGTGAGGGGAGAATATTCCCCCCGGTGAGAGTTTTTTTTTTATTATTGATTTAACTTGCATTTTAACCCTGGAGAAGTCGTACCTCTAAAAGATCCATAATAATAATCTTCTGAAGAGTGTAGCATTAGCTTTGGTTCGCTTCAGCCCATTCGGACTGAAGTTTTGGGTATGACACTTTGTTTGCCTAAACTGCTCTGCAGACCAAGGAGAAGACCGGTTTTCAGTTCCGTTGGATCTTCTTGAATAAGATGAAAATCAGGCTTGATTTATACTTTCTTTCCGCCACGAGAACTGTCGCCGCCAAATTGCCTAGTTTACGGCAGTCGCTATAGAAACAGGTTATCGTAGGTTGAATCCATTTCTAGTAGGTAGAAGTTCATTCGAATGTGTTTCGCCGACAACTAGCGCGACGAATAAAAAACGTAGGATTCCCCCTATTCGAAATGAATCTTCCCTAGCATTACCAGTTGCTGTAGTGACCGCCCTAATCTAGACGGTTTGGCGGCGACAGTTCTCGTGGCGGACAGACAGTAGTTATATTAATGTCCCGTTTTGAAGCAACACGGGGATGTTGGAAAGGACAGCTAGTTAATTTGAACCGGGGTCAGATAACGTCCACGACACCTGGATTGGCACCCTCCTCTCAAAACTTCTATACCACACCAGCGGTTGTACGTTTGGCCACTACTTATGGTTGAACATAAGATTTACTGACATTTCTTGTATACCTTTCTCTACCAACAAGGGTCAATTTGAGCCATGAACAAAATCACATATTTTCTTTTTTTCTAATTTAAAAAACGTACTATATACTATTATATAAACTTCCTTTCTAAATGGGAGACCTCTGTGGTCTAGTGGTAAAGTCTCGGTTTTGGGACTGGAGGGTTCCAGGTTCGACATCCGATACCACTAAAGATCAGTCGTGCATTGGGCCCGTTGCCGGTTAAATCAAACGTAGGGGTCCAAACGTCCTCCCGTTGGTGTGGTGCTGAAGTTGGGAGAGAAGGGACAGCTCAGGTGTCGTCCTCGTCATCTGACCGAGGTTCAAAATTACGAGTTCCGCCCAAAAATAGCCCACTTGTTGCTTCAAAACGGGACGTTAATATAACTAAACTACTGTTATAAATAAAACTATGAAATATATGCGTATATGAAATAAAATTTATAATAATTAACATTATATTGCATTTCATTTATTCCGCTCGTGTTATAGAGATGTACGTAATTTCGCTTACACATTTTCCGCAAACAGTCTCTTTACATTCTGTACAGGTGTTGTTGGTTTTTGTCTGTGTTGAAACTGAAATTGCTAAGATTTTTTCCGGAGGCTAAAGAGAGCAATTAGCGGATTGACTTTCGTTTGCTGTTCTGATGCTTATTTCTCTTCTACATCAGTGTCTTCCAACACAAATACGTAGTGCATAAAAAGAGCCAATTTCCTGGCCTTAATCCTTACTTCACTAATGCGACAAATTGACCCGTATCACTGTAGATAAGTATACCACATAGAGAACATCAAAATTACAAGGCTTTCAAGAAAACGAATTTCGATATATACTCATCTCTTTGAATGAATACAAGTCAGTTCAAGTGTCAGATAAAGAATTAAACGGTTTCTCTAATTTCACTCATGAAGTTCGTAAAGCGTATATCACACGGACATCGTGGTCTGTTTCTATTTGAACGAGGGTGCTGCCACTCGCCAAAAAAGTTTGTAGCACGTGACGGGTCAGAAAAGATGGCGGAAATCGTGGACTGTATTCAA
>BGPR01013113.1:10261-22279 GCA_013235015.1 Araneus ventricosus
TACACATGGATTTTGTACACAGCAGTACCGACTCGCATTGTTTTAACATATTTATATTCCTATTTTTAATATTCATAATCAAAGTCTTCTTAAAAATTTAAACCATCACTTTGCACATCTAATTGCACTCAATACATTTTAGAAACAAATTTTACTCATAATAAGTATTTCTTTTACCGTTTTATAAATTTCAGTTTTACCGGCTACACATGAAATTTCATACGCAACAGCATCGGCTAACAATGTGTACCTAATCCTTTAAAAAAAAATTTACTGCAATCCGCCAAAGCCGCATGCAACTATTAAGGGGGAAAAAAATATCTTTGTTAGAAGCAAGAGAGGGAAAAAAGGCCGTACGTGTTCGTAAATCGGGAGAGAAGTTCACGTTAATGTCATGAATGCAAGACGTGAAGCCCCTACGGGTTGAGGCAACCAATTTACCGCTGTTCCCGACCATCGCGTGGGACGCAGCGAACAGTCCGCAGTCGCATCCGTGATAATATCGCACTTTAATTATAGACTGCGGTGGTCGCAGCGCCGCGACCCCTCCGCTATAAAAGAGAAGGCCCCATTTATCAAAAGAGAGGGCCTCACCTAGTACCTTTTTCTAGTTGGTCTCCGTTTCCTTCCTTTTTTTGTGCGACGGTTTTGCACTTTCGCTTTTTTCCCCTCATGCTTGTTACCCAAGCATGCTTTGGCATACATCCGGGTCAAGTATTACTTTTGTATGTTTATTATTCAAATGTCGCATCTCGGTAAGGTAGAAATGTAAATGGTATAATAAAATATTATTAAGTGAGTATGGTATAATGTTATGTGTGAGGATACTGTTTAAGCTTCGGGTATAATTAATGTATGCATTTCACTTTTTGTTTTCCGTGAGAGTTGGGGATCATTAATTACGATGTTTTTGATGTTGGATGTGCGGAAGAATATTGTGTTTGACGAGTTGAACTATTTTGGAGGTTCAGTGTGGTGATATGTCTTCTGCATACTTAAATGGTACGAAAAAAAATGCTTTCAAAATAAAAAATAAATAAAATTATTCGTTTTTAACAGTATTTAAGAACGAAGACAAGAGAGAGAAATTAGGAAATAGTAGTGCTTTATTAAAAATTATCATAAAATCATTAATGATTTTTATTAGTGGACTTTGTAGTTTTGACTTCCTGGACATTAAAATAAAATATAATTATAATTTGCACCTTAATTAAAAATCTGTTGATTGAATTCTTAAAGTGCTGAAAAATCTCACTCTTTTTTTTTCCTTTTGTTCTTCTATACATTTGCATATAAAATAACACAGCGCTTTAAAAGCTTTGTTGGCTTCTACTTATTTAAACATGAAAGAAGCAACATGAACTTGTTTGACGTATCAAATAATAAACTATGAATACTCCATTTAATTCAATTTATTTCTTTCTTTTCTAGAAGAATCTATTTGCAACGGAAAAATCAACAAAATTCCAAAAACTACATTTTTCTACTGTTGCCACAAAAATATATGTGATGAACAAAATTAAATATGATAAAAAATAAATGCTTTAAATAAAAAGAAAACGATATTTACAATAAATATTAAATGCTGAGTGAGCTATAATTCAGCCACTACAGCTTTAAGGATCCGTCAATTTCTACGGATATCTTAAAACTTTTTCAGAAATAAGAGCTTTTAGGAACTTCTGAAATATTAAATTTTTTGCGTTTACATTTATTTCACAATAGTACTTGTATGCTATCTTTAATCATATTTTAAGATATTATGTAAATAAAAAGATTTTGTCTTAAAGAGTTCATTAGTTGTTTTTCCTTCTTTATCCTAGAAGATTGGTAAGATGAAATCAAACATACCCAATTGAAACTGCAATGCTTACAAAACATTCCTAAAACTAATATCACATTTATAATTGAACAGGTTTTTATTCCCTACGTCTCGCGCTCGTCATATTTTTGTGCATCGAATTATCGAAGCATTTTTAGGCTTATCAACTGAAACTTAATCATTAATTAGCTTTATAATCTGACACAAAAATTGCGTAGAATCCATAAGCATCTCAAGTATCCCATGCCTTCGTAGACGAATGAAAACGACAGACCCTTTCCAAAACAGGAGGGGTCATCTTATTAGATAGCAAAGAAATGCGACTCTTAAGGTGTTAATGTGTCTTATTTTGTAGGATTTATACATGTATGTATTAATTTATTTAAGAATTTATTGAATGTTTTTTTCTCCTTAATTCTCCAGAAAATTTCATGCACATTGTATTTGCAGAATACTGCAATAACCCTCCAACTGCAGATTGTTTTAAATCGCTATTTAAATGCCACTTCTGGATATAGGTCCAGATATTTTTTGAACCTATCTAGAAAGTGATATTTATACGCGACGCGTTACTAGTATAATGTAATTCAATGCTGTAACAATGGGAGATAAACATAATAGCCAGGGGAAATCGAGGGATGAGGCAGTAAGTAGATTATCTTCAAACTCGACTAAATCGTAGGGCTTGGACGGTTAGTCATGCAATGCAGTACAATTAACTGAAAGCAAATGCTACAAAACCGAACATGACATGTTATTTCACTTTCAAATAACCTCTTTTATGGCATTTCTCCAACATGAAACCCTTCGCCGAAACACCTATCAATATTAAGGCAATCTTCAGTCCTGTTACAGATACACAAATATCTGGATGCAATTTCAGGAGCAGTCGACAAGTGGAAAGAATACTTCACGAACGCAGAAATAAATAACACCGATAAGGAAAAGAACGAAAGAACGGTAGAGAAAAAACCCGAAGAAACAAAGGAAAAAAACACTATCCCTTTTTGGAGAGGATTCCGATTAATGAAAAAGAGGTTTTGAGTTGACAACGTGACCCGGCGATCTTTTTCCTCTGCAACCAACCAACCAACATAAGCCGATTCTGCGGTTCCGCCCCCTGGAACACCGCTGCTCCCAATTAAATTGTGGCCACGAAATAAAGCCCTCAAAGACCACCTTTACTTATTTATAGACGTCTACCCTGCACACAGCAAGAGATAGAAAAATAAAGCCGCGACTGCCGGCTGATAGATTAAAAAATGGGCTGCTCTCTCTTTCTTCTCTCTCTTCTTCTTCCTGGTTTTCTTTCTTTCTTCTTCCATTCTTTTTTTCTTTCGTTTCATCTCTTTTTCTTAGTACTTATGGCCAGGGAAGGTAATATTGTCGATGGTTAGTGAAAAAGAAGTAGAAAAATAAAATGGGAAATATCACAGATACGTCGAATATAGAAATATTTATGTGGGATGTATTTTTACGTCCTTCCCAGCTTTTCATTTAAAGGAAGCATGCTTTTACATTGGGGGTTTAGTACCTTTTAAATGAATACGTAAATTCGATTGAGTAAGAAAAAAGGTATTTGTTATTTTGATGGAAAATGGAATTCTGGAAAATAAGTACAGTCGGACCTCTATTTAACGAACCTCTATTTTACGAATTTCTCTATTCAGCAAACTTTTTCTTGGAACCAACAACATATTACGAATTTTCATAAAATAACCTCCGAATAGCGAAGTGCATTCTCTATTTAACGAACTTTTTCTTGTGATCCAATATTTTTTTCTCCCTATTTCTCAAAATATTTCTAAACATTTCAAACTTATTCTTTCTTTTAACACATTTTATGGTTATCAATGACCTTGAAGCTGGAAAATGTCAAAGCGAAAGTGCTTGAGCATCAAAGAAAAAAAGTTAATTCTTCATGAGGTGGATAAAGGCGTGAAAAAAAAGGATATTGCTTTAAAATTTGGTATTCCTCCAAACAGCTTATCAACCATAATGAAAAAAATCTTGATAAGATACAAAATTATGATTCATCGAATTCTTGTTCAAAACGTTTAATAGCATGTGTCTGTGAAGATGTGGATGAGGCAGTTTTGAAGTGGACAGTGTGAAAAATAAAAAAATACAGCAATGAATTGTGCGATGAAGACGAAGATGATGAAGATGGAAATGATCATGATGCAGAAATCAACAAACCTTCGTATGATAAAATGCTAAAATTCATTAATTTTAATATAAAATTGTTTTTTTAATTGAAAATACAGTGCATTCCTGGACAATGTTTTGTTTTATTCTTGTTTTCCTTGCAGATTTCTTTTTGATGGGTAAAATATATGAAACAAATACATATTAATTTACAAAATAAAGGTGTGATTAATTACTTTTTTAATAATATTTAGTGTTTATGGATTTAAAATCTGCTTTGTGTAGTTTAAAGTATTTTAAAAGGTGAATCTCTATTTAACGAATTTTCCATACAACGAACTTTTTTTCGGGATTCAGCGACTTCGTTAAATAGAGGTCCGACTGTATCTTACACACAGTTAAGTAGTTATCATGGAATAAGTTTGGTTTGGTACTTGAAAGGAAAATTTAAATAACATTTCCTTTGTTGTTTAAAAATAAACACGAATCAAAATTAAAGGTACGTGTGTTAGAAAATAACTTAACACAAATTGTTTGATTTGCTTCCCTTTTAAATGCTTCTCGTGTGTGTACTCATAATTTAAGTTCCCATTCATGATGCCAGAAGTTTCAGTTAAAAAAAAGCAGAAAATATCGTGTCTCAGCTATAAAACGATCTGGCAATTATTAAAAAGTTAAAGGTTGCTGCTTTTATTCTTGCTTATACACATGAAAAGTATTTTCTTATTAAACACTTTTTATTCAAGAAATCTCAGAGCGTTTCTTTAAGTAAAATACCTCCATTTCATTTTGTTGATAAATATGAAAATTACTGAACTACGCGTGCAATATTGAAAATGGTGAATTCACCGAAATTGCCCAAATTACTGCTTATATATTGAGATTGAGTATAAAAATATTGAAAAATGCATGTAAACTTCTTATCGGATAAGTAAGCTATTCTGTTTTCTTGAATCAATTATTATTTATGTTTCTACCATTTGAATTGACTTTTTATTACAAATCCAATTTTGTTAAAAAATTTTGTAAAGTCTTTGGCATTTTTGGAACTTGTCAACCTTTCTTTCATGACCAATAGAAAACGTTTTAGATGTTTTTCTGGCTCTTTTCTGTCGATGGTTATCAAAATTTCTCAATTTTGCACGGCAAATTTGATTTTCAAATACAATCATAACCATAAAGGTTCGTTTAAAAAAATCTTAACCTCATAAGATGCATAATTCAGAAGCTGTATATAATTATTATCATTTTTATAGATCATAAATGACGAAAAAACGATTCGAATTCTTTAAAAAATATGTTTAAGGCATTTATATGTTAAACATTAATCAAAATAAACAAATACATCACTTGGGTGAAATCTTCTTAAATAATGTCATAGAACAAAATGAAGCTTTTATAAGCAGTCCAAATAAAAACGCTGAATATTTAATAATCTGTATAGATTTCTTAAAGAAATGTTATATTTTAAAACGATAATGTGTTTTAAAGGTGTTTTTTTAATTCTTAATTTGAAGTTTATGCAACGTAAAATATTTTAACACGTGTTTTTGATATTACACAGAACCAGTTTTCAATCTGATCATCTTTAAATTTTTAATTTTGTGTACTAAAATTTTAAATTGACCTGGATACTTGGCGGACAATATTTATATAAACGTTTCCAGACTGAATGAAAGTTAGTAAATCATGAAAGAGAATATAAATTTACAATGAAGAAAAATTCCTCAAGTTTCTTGAATTTTCTTCAAGTTTTTCAAGTTTAAGAGATGTAGGGTATCACAGGAATAGGGTAGGGAACCGATTGAAGGGAAAACAAATATCAAGCAGCATCTTTTCTTTTATAGCTCGAAAACATTATATCTTTTAGGGGCAATTAATCTAAGGGTAATGATTACAGATTTAGACAAAAAGGATTTTAAATTGATTTATTGTATGTGTAATGTCTTAGAAATAAAACTGTGCTTTTAAAATATCTCAAGACATTTATTTACAAGACACAAGACGATACAAATTAACATTTATCATAAAAAACAAATTTATATTAATAAAATATTTCTTAAGTCATCAAAATTAAATTAACCCAAAATCAAATTCAATATCAATCAAAATCAGTCCGTTGCATAAAATCACGCTTTTGCTAATATCCTAAAATGTAAAATATAGCATCCAGCCTAATTTAGGCAGTTCGACACCATTGTTATGGCTCCGGTAGAGACACCCACTACAGAACACCGAACAGCATCCTGCGCGCTTAAAAACCAATCCCACTATAGGTGTCAATGGTAATGTCTTTTACCTCGCCAAGTTGATCATTGTGCCCGCTAGGGTTTCCGTGTTTAATTTGATTGGCGCGAAACTGAGTTTTTTCTTCATCGTGTTTTGAAAACAATCCATCTTTATTTACAATTAACAACTAATAACAAATTACTTTCAACTTTAATTCTTGCTCATATTAAGCTCATTGGCAAGTATTTATGTATTTGAATATTTTTCTAACTTATGCGTATTAGATTATTTACTTTAGCAAAGAATTATACACTATATACTTATTTCATGTTTAGTTTTAAAAATGCATTCATATTCAATGACACACAGAAGGAATTCATTCTACTTTAAGTCACACGCAAAAAACTACAAAGTAAAAACGTTTACATCCTTATAATAGATAGCATCTCTCGGCCGTCGAAATATAAAAACTTTACAAAGCATTTCTCGCCAAAAAAGGGAAATATCGCCAAATATTGGCATCGGAAACACTCTCCATAGGCGCACATAGTGGGATTGGATTTTATGCATCCTGCGCGAAAGGCGCCCAAGTCTCTTCACTTCGTTTCGTTCGGGGAAGGAAGATTAATTCCAGCGAAATAGTTCAGAATTATGTCTCGACTCCAGTGGGATGGGCTAGCTCGGAATATAGCGGGCAGGACGGTACATATGTGCTTACCTGCTACTGAACTCCACGTCACATTCTGTGAGGAGACACGATGAAATTAGTAGCTGACGGTTTCTTTAGGATTGTGTGATCACCAGAAAATGATACATGTTTTGATTGAAATTATCTATAATAATAAACTAAACATTGCAACTGATGTTATTAATGTCAAATTTGCTACATTCATCAATGAAATGAATTTTTTTATATGATAGAGTACTAAATGGATTTTATTTTTCAAACGTGTCAAGGTTAGATGTGAAAGAGATGCTTATGAAAAGTTTTGTATTTTAAATGACTTATTTACAACATCAAGTTTTAAAAATAAAGGCGAAAAATATAAAAACTAGCATTTTAAAGTGTAAAATTCTTAAATCAATCATGCCATTCATTAAATTCCTGAATTTCATTACTGGTTTTATCATAAGAGTAAATCATGAATTAACAATTTCCTTAATGAATAATTAAAGAATTATCTCCAAAAATATAACTGTAAACAAAAATAATAACATAATTAATATAACTGCAATAAAAAAATGGTGTCAAATATTTTTATATCAAAAGACATATTTTAATAATGAGGTCATATAAAGTACATACATTTTTACAAAAAATCAAAATATAAAATCAATGAAGATATTGTAAGCAACCAGCGGGAGTGATCTCCCCTAAACTTTCTCGTATACTCCCTAACGCATGTAGAGAAAAAATAAGCTAAAAGACAGTAAAACGAAACAGGCGTCCCTAACGCAAGCGGAGAAAAATTAAGCGAAACGGCATACCACGAGTTTCATGCAGCAAGGCGAATAACAGAAGTAGAATCAATAAGCCGGCGAGATTGTACAATAGGCTGGGTAAGATAAGGAAAACCAAATTTACAATTTGAACGCCTTTTTTAACAGATTGACTCAAAAATTGGACACGAATCTACAACTAATGTTAGAATGTCACATACCAAATTTAATTTATACGTCGTTGTGTTAAAAAATTATTGCTTTCACAAGTATGCGATTATACAGGCCGATACACAGTCAACCGTTAGACGGATTTGGCACAAAATAAAATGTTATACGGACCTACATTCCTGATGATAAAACTGTGTACAGAATTTTATCCCTCTAGCAAGTTAAGTTTTTGAGTTTCATTTGGACGCAGACAGACTTCCCGTAGACGGATTTTGTCGAAAACCTACAAATAGAAACCAACAAATTATGTACAAAGATCACATACCAAATTTCATCTCTCTATCTATAACAGTGTTTGAGTTATCGTGCTCACAGACAGACACACAAACACACGGACATAGACAGACATAATTCCGAAATCGTGTTTTCGGACTCAGGGAGGTTTAAAACGTGGAGATTCATCAAAATCTCTAGTTAGAATTTTTTGACGATTACAATACTTTCTCTTTGTATACTTCGTATACGAGAAAGTAAAAGTAAAGTAGTAGAATAAAGTTATAACAAGGAACTTAAATTCTTGCTCTAGTGGCCGAACTAAATCTTCTTTTGCTTAAAAATATAACGAATCGTCTTTCGTTAAACATTTCCAAGTTATGTTTAATATTTTTTGCGTAATTTATTAATTATTCAACCTATTAAGGTTCAGTTATAAAAAAAATAATGAGTTTCTATTTAAAGTGTTAGCATAATTTGAAAATAGGATAAATAAAGATATGAAAAGGGTAGGTGTTAAAATGTATTGGATTATCGATACATGAAAAAAAAATAGAAAGCAAACCAATGCTTAAATATTTTTTAAATGCGTGAAAATAGTTTTGATGTTCTCTCACCGTTCAAAATTTAGAAAAACCTCTACATTAAAAAAGACCAAAATGTTAATTAAGAAACACCCAAAAGTTGTCAAACTAAAAACTTCGTGCATTGAAACTTTTCTGTCAAGCGTTCAAAAATACGAAGGGAAACGAAAAAAATTCTACTTAAAATCTTTTCTCTACAAGAATTTCTCTGGTCTCTACTATTTCAAGACATGAAGGGACTCAGTCAATGTCAACAAACGCATTTGGCATATTAAATATATATTTTACTTTCTAATTTTGAATTTTCTACGGGCGAAAGAAGGAGAAATTAAGCGTAAAGTGTACGAAGGAAAGCTGATTTTTTTAAAAATAATTAAATATTCTCTTTTAGTGGAACTTCAAACGTTGGCGGTAAAAAAATATTTTATCGCCAAGAAATAATGATGAGAAAAAAAACTCCAGTAAAAGAATGCGAAACATGGGCTTAAAAGTCGCCAGCAACGCCCGACTGATCATTTTAATTAAGATGTCGTCGTTCGAACCCTATCAACTCACCGACAGTTTCGACGGCCCACTTGGTTATTAAAAAATCAAGTTTATTTCTTGCCCTATGCGGATTATTATTTCTTTTATTTTCGTAACACGTAAAAAAAATACAGAAAAGGTAAATAATTTTTGGTATTTTTTGGCAAGAAAGCTAAATTCTAATATGGTATTAATTTTCATTTTGTTTTTATTTTCCTTGTTTTTATGAGATATATGTATGCTAGCGCTCCGTGATATAATCCTTAAAAAAATTATTCTGATAAAAGAATCTAATTAATGGTAAAACTTCTTAAGTTTTCTTCATTATTTATAATTTATCTTTATGTATTTTGTTCGGCCATTTTTCAATTTCATTGTTAGTTTAAAATAACTTAATATTTTGCCTAAACAAATTTCTAAAACATTGAGCCATTTTTAATATTAAAATATGGCCTGTCTCTTATAAATGATTAAGATTGCACATTTATGTACATTCATTAAAAAATCTTCGGATGTTTAAAATAAACAATCAAGTTTTTCACTAAATCAGAAAATTTAATTTCAGTTTCATAAGGAAAAAAAAACCAAAAAAACGAAATACCTTAAAATAAATCAAATGTTAAATCAAATCTGCTTAAATAAATAAAATTTTTTGAACTTCATCTATAAATAATGGTCTAAAAAGTCTTCATGTATCTTACATAAAGTTTTTAAAAATACTCAGAGTTATTTATTCAATAATCCTCTTTTTTCAGAAAATTTGCATTATTTCTCTTGTTATCAATGATTAAAAAATACTTTCGTTAATTGCATTTTAAACTTGGCACGTCCATATAGCGAACATATTATCAATGTTCTAAATGTTGAAAAAGAGGATTTCTATTTTATATTGTGAGTTTTTAATTGAAATGTAGGAGACGCTCTCTGAAATAAGAAGAGTAATAATGCTTGTAATTTGAACTAAGCGTTGATTCTAACCATCAACAAAAGTATAAAAAATCTCAAACATAATGGTTTTATTAAATAACATTTAAATTTCTATCAATGATTAAAAAAGATCCTTTCGTTAATTGCATTTTAAACTTAACACGTCTATATAGCGAACATATTATCAATGTTCTAAATGTTGAAAAAGATAATTTCTGTTTGGTACTGTGAGTCTTTAATTGAAATGTAGGAGACGCTCTCTGAAATAAGAAGAGTAATTATGTTTGTAATTTGAACTAAGCGTTGATTCTAACCATCAACAAAAGTATAAAAAATCTCAAACATAATGGTTTTATTAAATAACAGTTCAATTTCTACGCTTGGATAACAAAGAATTCGATCCATAATATTAAAAGCATTTTCTCGCATCACATGAAGTGTTTATCTGAATATCATATATAGGCATGCAGATAATTCAGGCTTATGGCTGCTATTGAGGTTTATGCGAAGGCTGTAGCTTTAAAACACGGAAAACTATACTAGTTTGGAAAAAATGGATGAACTTTAATTATATTTTTACGATAATTTACTTTTTTTCCTTTTTTGGTTTTCTAAACAGGTGCAAAACGTTACAGTAATTGTCACGTAAGCAAAATTTATATTTTCTAAAAATTAACTGAATTAATTAAAAAACGTTCTTTGAATATTTTAATAAGGTTAATCTTAAGTTTAGGGTTCGCAGCCATTTCTCCCCACTTTGGATCGCCAATTGATTGTCGCCAATAGCAAGACAGTTTAGCGATATGAAAACATTTGTTTTGGGTGCGCAGCGATGTTTATATTCGTGACTTGCGCTTATAGCGTGTCTTGCGCATCGCCGCGGCGTTTTAATTGGTCTGATCTGTGCTATCTTTGATTTAATTGGTCGATTTAATCGAATTTGAATAATACTTCGTTAGAAATTCTGCTGTTTGATTTTTGATAGCTTTGATCGTGGATTTGTTTCGACTGACGTGCACATCGCTCCTGTTTTTGACATTTTTGGATTTGTTTAGACTGGCGTGCTCTTCGCTTCTGTTGACATTTTGACGAAGAAACGTTTTGAGGTGAGAACTTACTTTTGAATTTTTAAAAAACGTAGATTCCTAACATTCAATGACAAAGCGAAGCTACTATGTTCCTACTTTGCTGAAAGCGAAGCCGCTGATGTTTTTGTAAGATCAAAAAATTTGCCAGGAATCCATTTGAGATTCCTCAGGCATCGAGTGCGCAAGAGACCAATAAAAAGCTCACTGCGCGCCCAAAACAAATGTTCTCACATCGCCAAACCGTCTTGCTCTTGGTGTCAAAAAGTTGGCGATCCAAATTGGGGAGGAACGGCTGCGTACCCTAAACTTATGTTTTACCTTGAATAATTCATCCAATAAAAAACAAATGTTTTTTATTGGATGAATATATGTTTTTTATTGGATGAATATATATTTTTATTGGATGAATATATGTTTTTTATTGGATGAATATATGTTTTTTATTGGATGAATATGCAAACAAATGCGCCCAAAACAAATGTTCTCACATCGCCAAACCGTCTTGCTCTTGGTGTCAAAAAGTTGGCGATCCAAATTGAGGAGGAACGGCTGCGTACCCTAAACTTATGTTTTACCTTGAATAATTCATCCAATAAAACTCTATTTGCAAGACTCGTAATAAATAAATATATTTTTTTAAATGACAAATAGTCAAATCTCAATTTAATTCATCAGAAACAAATCTGAAAAAAGTAAACTATATTGATAGGAATAGAAAATATTTTAATCAACCGTTAAATATGTAATACATTAATGTAATAATAGGTGATTTCTATGTTTTATAGCAAGGCCACTACGGCCTAGTGGTTAA
>BGPR01013113.1:28929-42722 GCA_013235015.1 Araneus ventricosus
TATTGTAATTTTTTTTACAATCAACACGTATATAAAGAAATTTAGAAACAATAAATTAATTTCTGTTCTTCCTAGGATTCACTGCATCACGATTTAATCGTATTGCAAATTTTTCTACAATCAACACATATATAAAGACATTTAGAAACAATAAATTAATTTCTGTTCTTCCTAGGATTCACTGATTTGATTGCATCGCAAATTTTTCTACAATCAAAGTTTCATATTCCTTCTAATTTTTTTCATTCTTATAGAAGGCTAAAAAAAGCTTAGTTTTCATTCAACCTCTGAAGGAAAGGAAGAGGAAGAAAAAATGAGAGGGGGTAACTCTAAGGACTTGAGAAGTAAAAAAATAATAATACAAAAATGGCGGAACCATCAAGTTATGTCATCACAATTTGCGCTTTATTTTCCCCATTTACAGCTGAAAAGGACGGGTCGCAAACAAAACGGTATAAATTTCCATACTTCAGAAAGTTCAACCCTCTGGGCCACACGCATTTGCATGAAACCATTTGACAAAAGCGGGTCTCCGAGTTAATCATCAGGTGTCAACGCATTCACTTCTCATTGTCATGATGATGAGCGCTATTCGCACACGTTCTTCTATAAAAGGTACGAAGATAACGCGACGTTGAAAAGTAGCGAATGTGAAACCGCCCTCATTCATCCTGCGATACTTTGCATAACGTCATGTCGGCAGAGGACTTTCTTTATTCCCGTATAAATAGGAGTGAAAAGGAAAAACGGCCATTATTTATTTTGCTTGTTTGTTTTTCTATTGCAGCATTTTTTTTAACGAGTGTCTTGTTTACTTTGGGGAAATAGCTCCGTTTCGACTGACAGCCCTGTGTCCTACGATTATGTATGATCTGTCTACGAATCTAATGTAATCAGGGAGATCCCGGATATGCGTATTTTCGCAAAAGACAGTTCTTTCTCCGCAATGATTGAATGTTTTTAATCAGAATGTTTGGCAAAATATATCGTGCTTCTTTAATCATTTGATAAAAGAAGTTTCTAATTTGTGGCTTTGTATCTATGCAAAGTTCAATGAAACAACCCCAAGAAAGGCGTGCGTTCATTCTCATTAAAGAGGTATATAAATTTTAATTACCGAATTTTTTTTAAAGAATTTGTTATAGTTTTGTTCCCTTCAAACGCAACCCTCGAATTTAGGAAAATAACAGGAACTGTGTTAGAATAAAAAAATATTGTTAGTTAGAGACTAACACATTTTTTTCTTTGTCCTATGATCCTATCATTATGTATACAAATCTAATGTTAGCAGGGAATCCCGGATACCTGTATTTTTGCAAGCAACGGCTTTTTCTCTGGAATAATTAAATGTTTTAAATCAGAATATTTGACAAAATGATGAGTTCTTCTTTGAATAATTTACTATGAGAAATAGTTACTCGTTTTTAATTTTTTTTTTTAAATTAAAGCTATATTTCCGTAAAATACAGTGAAAGAATCTCAATGGAAGTGTGCTTTCATCAACAATTGGCTTTCGCAGAGGGTTGACGCCACAAATCTTGATTAATGTGACATATCAGTTCCCAAGGCTGATATGCATTTCATTGTTGGAATTCCATTCCTAGGTTGCCCTTTTTCATAGTGTAATAGTCGCTAATCAAACTATCTTTTGGACTTCATTTGTATGATTATTGATAAGGTAATTTGATTTCAATTTTAATTTCTAGATTAATATTTGTATATATTTAAAATATAATACATGTTTCGATTAATTGAAATATATATATATATGTGTATTATATATATATAATATATATATAATATATTTATTATTATTATTATTATATTATATATTAATATTTACAATGATAAAATTATCGGCATTTTAGCATGTTTTTAGTGTTTAATTGCTTTAAAATATCCTTGATTTGATAATTAATTTACTTTTATACTTCATGCATTTTCATACATTAAAAAACTGGAAAAATATATATTATTTTTCAAATTCCAGACTAATTACAAATTCTAACGAAAACATTTCCGAGAAGTGTTTTGTCTGGCTATTCATTTATAATATCTAAATGACATTCTATTAATAAGGTATTGTGATTTTATAATATTTCAATTTTATTTCTAAGAAAGACTGATGGATATTGTCTCATACATTAATCCTGTCATTTTTCAAAATGAAACGTTTTATTTAGTAAATTCCATCAACAAAAAAATTTTGTGATAGTATGGTTTAAATAAAATCTTTACCCCTAAAACAATCTATATATTTAAAATAATTTGGTAAAAAATTCTTCACCGAGTCTGCGAGACTCAACCACCCGACCGATTTTGACAATTTTTGTTCTCAAAAAATCGAAAAAACTCTTTCCCACTGTACATTCTTTATGGCGAAAAACCTTTGGACATTTCGCCAGCAACAACCACCCGACGGATTTCGACAATTTTTTTTAATTGAAAGGTTATGACGCCTTATGTTATCATGGGTCGCCTGCCCCACATCACCCCCCATTTTTGAACGAAATAGAAAAAACACTTCTCCACCATACATTCTTTATATGTTTTTTAAATTTCGTTCGAAAATGGTAGTTGGTGGGAGGCAGGTAACCAATGATGACATATTTAGATGTCATAAGCTTTCATATGAAATAAAACTTGTCGAAATCCGTCGGGTGGTTGCTGCTGGCGAATTGTCCAAAGGTTTTTTCCCCGTAAAAAATGTATAGTAGGAAATAGTTTTTTCGATTTTATTCTAAACTTGGGGCAGGCGACCCTTTATGACATATATAGACGTCATAAGCTTTCATACGAAATAAAAATTTCTTGAGAATTTTTACAATGTTTACCCACAGACAATGAACAGGAGATCAGTGTTTCTCGATTTCGTTCGAAATTGGAGGGGGGGGGGGGGGTTGAGGATCATTGATGACATATCTGAATGTCATAACCTTTCAAATGAAAAAAAAATTTCGAAATCGGTCTGGTAGTTGGGGCTGGCGAACTGTCTGAGGGTTTTACCGTATTCTTTTAAATATATAGATCCCAACAGAGTTCCATCACAATGGCGTGTCAAAAATATTGTAAAATACCTATTGTAGGTGATGGAAACTGTTTAGTTAGGGCGATTTCATTCTGTATTTATGGGTCTGAAGACATTTATGCCGAAATTCGTGAAAAATTTATGCAAAACATTACAATTAGATGACAAAGAATATGCAATTACTATGGTTTTATGGTCTGTTCCATTTATCTTTATGCAGTATTTAAAACTGAAAAAAGTAGTGGCTGAGAGCCTCGAAGCAGCGAGGTGGTAGTGGTAGTGCTGAGCAAAGTTGGTGCTGACCGAGAACCGGCGTGTGCTGCTAGTAGTTATTATAAAATGAAGCTTTAAAATTATCGTTTCCATAAATCATCCCTATAGATAATTTAGATAGTTAGTTAGATTTACTCCCAATCTGCGAGCCGCTCGGGCGGATATGTTGGAACGGATCTCGCAGTCTTGAAGCCGGTCAGATGACGAGAACGTTATGACGAGTTTTCAAAGACTCATCTAATTCTAGAAATTTCATTCATAGCGAGTCTTTGTGAGACTACTGAGAATATTTGAAGGTTGATTTCTGACTGAAAGACTATTACATTCTGATGGAGAAAAATCACAAAAGGAAGAAGTTTATTTAACTTCTTCTAAATACTGAGAAACTTTAAACTGATTATTTCAATACCGATGTAAAATTAGTTAATATCTTATTTAATTATTCAGGGTAAATTAACAAGAAAATAAGATAGGTTGTTTTTTAAACATACAAATATCTCTGAAAACTTACTGTGTTTCGGTTATTTGATTATGCATAAATTATTAAAATTTAATTTAGGATGATTGGGACTATATTAAATTAACGTTAGAAATGTAATAAAAAGTCTTCGAAATATATGTTTTTACTACACATAACAATAGGAAAAATTTTTGAGATGTTACATTGCTATAAAAACAAATTATTTGTTTGTCTGAAGAATTTTACAGCAAATTATTCGAGTTTGGTTGCATACCTTCAATATTCCGAAATTATAGCAGAAAGAAACTTCACATGTACAGCCAAAGAGCGAAAGTTATACCTCGTTTCTTTAAAAAATAAATACTTTTACAGATTAGTGTATCGTTATTAGTAAGTATCTTTTTAATTAACGACTTATATTAAATCAAAGCTAGAAATAAAAACTTTAATACTTTCAACCACATGCCTTTTGCGTGCACAACAGTACCTAAATGCTTATTATCTTGCATTGTTACATAAATTAAGGATTTGCTAATTTGAAGAATTTTATAGCGGGAGATCCCAACTTTTCTGCAAAAATTGTTCCCACGATATTCCAAAATTATAACAAAAATTTTTCCATTAATAGCTCAAGAATTAAGTTTATTTCCCGCTTCTTAAAAAGAAAATAAGTATTCTTTATAAATTAGTGTGTCTGCATTAATAAATTATAAATTAGTGCATCTGTATTAATAAACTATAAATTAGTGTGTCTTTATTAGTAAATACATTTAAAATTATTTACAAATCTTAAATAAGCGTTAGAAATAAAATATTCGAATAACCGAAAATCCAAATTTTTCTGTAAGAAATGTATCTTCGACATTCCAAGCCCAAGAGCCAAATTTACTCCGCGTATCTTAAAAATGTTTGCATGCACAACCTAAATGCTTATTATATCACATTGTTATATAAATTCAGGATTTGCTAATTTGAAGAATTTTATAGCAAAAAAATCCTAACTTTCTGCAAAAATTGTTCCCACGATATTCCAAAATTATAACAAAAAAAATTCCATTTATAGCTCAAGAACTAAGTTTATTCTCCACTTCTTAAAAAGAAAATAAAAAACATACGCGTTTAGCATACATAACAGTAAGATAAAATTTTTATGATTTTACATTGCTATATAAATTAATGATAAGCTAGTTTGATGAATTTTTTAACCGAAAATCCAAATTTTTCTGTAAGAAATGTATCTTCGACATTCCAAGCCCAAGAGCCAAATTTATCCCGCGTATCTTAAAAATGTATGCATGCACAACCTAAATGCTTATTATCTTACATTGTTGTATAAATTAAGGATTTGCTAATTTGAAGAATTTTATAGCAAAAAAATCCTAACTTTTCTGCAAAAATTGTTCCCGCGATTTTCCAAAATTATAACAAAAAATTTTCCATTTATAGCTCAAGAATTAAGTTTATTCTCCGCTTCTTAAGAAGAAGATAAGTATTTTTTATAAATTAGTGTAACTGTATTAATAAATTATAAATTAGTGTATCTTCATTAGCAAATACATTTATAACTATCCACAAATCTTAAATAAACGTAAGAAATAAAATATTCGAAACATGCGAGTTTAGCATACATAAAGATAGCCGAAATGTTTATGATTTTACATTGCTATATAAATTAATGATAAGCTAGTTTGGTGAATTTTATAACCGAAAATCCAAATTTTCTGTAAGAAATGCATTTCGACATTCCAAGCCCAAGAGCCAAATTTATTCCGCGTATCTTAAAAATGTAAATATCTTTATAAATTAACATCTAAGCAAATGAATTCTTATATGGCCTTTATGCAAAGAGGCATCATTCTCTACAAGCAGATTATTCTTTGGCTCCATAAAATCTTCTCGCTACTGAAATAAATACGTAGACAAACAACTCCCTACTGCATTCGGAGAATCAAATTACTAATATCTCTCCCACTGCTGCAAATGAAATAGACATGACTTTTGTTGGGTCAAGTCATGGCTCCAATGAAAAGGCAAACATTGAAGGCCAGGTTAAACTTAAGCTAAGCTGCAAATCAAGGACAGTCGCGTCTTCATTATTTTAAACAGGCGAAGAGCTGCAATTGCCCTCATACATCAGCTGCCCTGTCATCTTCACCAAATATTCCCGGTCACGTCGCGCCCCGGGTTCTTCGTCACAGGTGTCCCCTGGACTAATTAGGAATGGTAAACAGGGCCAGTGTCGTTATAACTTAAAGGGGTACACATCAGGACTTTACTCCGCCCCTGAGTTATAGCTCGGAGGAGGAGGATTTACATATTCAGACACGTTTTATACGCTAAGTCGAGGTGATGGTCCGAAATTTGTGTGTTTGGTTTTGCAGCAGATATATTGACGACAGGACTTTCCGCCAAGGCGCCGCGCATATATTTTCGGCGTCACTCTTAAATCTCTTTTAGGTATTCCCTCATCATCGACTTTGCCCTCTAATCAGTGAGTCTGTAATAAAGGATGGATTTGAGTTATGAAGTGTAGGAGGATGCGTATTTGGAGGTGGGAATTTAATTATTTTCAAGAGGTTATGCAAAAGTGAAAGCTGTAACTTTTGACTCTTTAAGGTTTCTGTGATTATATATTAGAAAACCATTTGCAGTTAGATGCACATGAAATTACTAGAAATCATAGAAATCTCATCTCAAACAGTTTTCGAGGTTGCTTGTGCCACAAAGAAAATATTTTTTCTTAATATGCAATCAAATAAGATAATCCATGTTTTGATATTAAGGCTACACAGCACCCTTTTTCAAAATTTTTTTTGGAGACAGTAATAATAAAATAAATTAATGACTCTTTTAAGTATGCTAATAAATAGTTTCTGATTATAAAAAGTCATTTTAGCAAGTACTATTATTTTAAAATTTAAAAAAAATTGAAATTTTTAAAGATTTTTTAAACTCTTATAAAATGCTTAATTTTTGATATTTTTTGTTATTTCAAGTGATTTATATTTCTTGGATAAATGGAAACAAAAGTTAGCATGGGATTGATGATCTGACTCTCTTTTAATTTTTAATAATTATTTTTGTAAAAAACCTGAAAAAAAACATGAAAATTCTGAAAATATCAACTTTGGCATTTAAAAAGTAACTAGAACTCTCAGACCTAAATCCATGCTAATTCTTATAGTGCATATATATGAAAGTATCTACAAAAAATTTCAAGACTCCATCTTGAACAGAAAAAAAGCCTTAGGAAATCGAAAAAAATTGCATCCCCAAAAATAAAGGCCGAGAAAAATGCATTTAAAGTGTGTAAAGGCATAAAACAAAAACTAATAATGCTTGCAGATCTCTAATTTTTTAATATATTATTTCCCAACTTATAAAATGCACTAAAACACTATTTTAACTCAATACAATGGAATATATTTTTTCTTAGTTGAAATATTATGTAATTAGTCATCCAGCTCTTCAAAACATTATGTCTCTTAGCAACTCCAGAACGTTTCGGTCGTAGCATGTTTTTAACAAAAATATGAATAAAAAGCAATAATATCATACTTTCCTTATAATTAGGCTTCTAAATAAAAAACTTTGTGTAAAAATTAATATTGGTCTTTGAAAAGTCCTTCTTATAAATATCATTTAGGTAGTAATGAGAACTCAAAACGAACGCAGAATATAAACAAACAAACAAAAACGATTTGAGTAGTGAACTTTGAAGTTATAATAACCATTTCACCTAAGGAATTTATTTATTCACAGAATATTTTTAATTAATTAATTTTAAGAATGGAAAAATGCTTCAAAATAAAAACGAAACTAAACTCGCCCCCCCCCCCTCAGCTGTCAAATTTTGAGACTGACAACACTCAGAAAACTTCAAATATCTTTAAACCTATTTGGATATCAGATCTAAAATTTGGAGTCAAGTTTCCTAATCGTATGGGCCATCGAAAAATGCAAAAACAATCGATATTTTTGTCATTTTTAGGGTACTGTGTAGCCTTAAAAAAGAGAAATTGAAAAGAAAAGAAACTTATTTTAATTCTTTATAAACTGATTTTATTGAAAGGGCATTTCATATGACAACTAAAATAATACCAGGTACACATCATGAAGCAAATCCACTGATCTAACTTCGCATCAGAATCCGCGTATTTGCGCACATCTTCGCCATTTTATAGTATTCTCAAACTGGAAGACAACGCCATGGAAATTCGACTTCAAAATGGAATTTTATTCTCTTTTGCTGTTTGATTATGTAAAAAGAAATAATTAAAAAGTGAATTTCTGGGCTGTGGGTGGATGCTGTAGCACTGACCAACCAGACTTTAGCCCCAAGCGATTTTCATCTGAGGACGACGATGACGATGAGATGATGACGACGTTCAACACGAAGTCCTACTGTGGATGAGACAGCAACCCAAAGAATTTTATGCAGCTGGAATTTGGGAGCTGATAGAACGATGGGATAAGTGCATCAACATTGGTGGAGATTATGTCGAGAAACAAAATTGTTTCCAAGCGATTATCATGGTAAATTATATTTTTCTTATCTTCTGTGACTTACTTACTGACTTGCCCTCGTATTTGTCCCACAATCTCAACAATCGCATATTTCAAAGGAAAACTGATTTTTCCCGACTTATTCAGCGGAGATAAAGTCCCTTAACTGAAACTCTTTGCACTTAGCTGAAGAAAGGTTAAAATGATAAATCAGCGAAGAGCTCTCTTATTTGGTACGCAGCAGTGTGAGAACACCCGCCTAATTTGCTCCGACCTGAGGGTAAAAAAAACTCCTCCAGGTAATTGTCGCCTTATACAGACAAGTGATTCATGTGTTTCATCTTCTGGTGTTCATTAAGCCGGGTCCGATCCCCGCCTAATCCCTACTTTGCCACCGAACTAATCAATAGCCTTAATGTCCTACTGATCTTTTTGCGCCCTTTTGCAGAGCGATGGGGGTCGGGTAAGGGTCTGCGATGGATATTTCTAGGCTTTGATGCAAACGGAGGTGATCAGTTTCAAATGAATCTTTTATCATGTGGGACTTCTTAGAATTTTTAAAATGTGATTCATAAATGAAAACAGATAATATTTTATAATTGTAGAATTTGATGCAAGCTAGAAAATCAATTTCTTATGCGCCGTTTGCAAGAAATTCTTTAAATTTCTAAATATTTTGCATACAAGAAGAAAGACAAATTATTTGCCACTGAAATTTCACAATTACGATCGACCCTCCTGTAACGAGGTTAATTCATATCGTGTTGGATCGAAACCTTGTTGCTGAAAGGATGTCAGAATATCGATTTCTAAGTCGACTCAATGATTATATTTCCATTTTGTTGTAATAATATTGTTAATTTTGCACGCTTTATAGAAAATCGTGTTGTAAAATGTCACGTTACAGGAGACCTGTCGCAGTTTTTGCATCGTGTTACATGGAAACCGTGTTGCCAGAATGTTGTAGGAGAACTAATGGAAAAATATACGTAAAAAAGACTTTTTATATTACTAACTAATGTAAATTTAGCATACATAATTTTTTCCCTCAAAAGTTATTCATAGCAAACAATTTCTTTTCTCTTTTTTAATTATTTTAGATATTCAAATAAAATGCGATTGCTTCATAATTATTCTAAAACAATTTCTAAAAAAAATTAATCAGTTTATGAATAAGAATCCCGAGGCCTAAAAGCATACGTAACTTAGATTTTGAAATTGAATAAAGGCATCAGCTCCTAAAATCGAAGTCCAAATACTTTTTCCTTCAGTAATATCAGTCCTAAAGGTTCTTTATCATAACATTCGTTTAAGTGTATCAGACGGATTATTTTATGAGTATTTCTTATACTTTTTCGTATGTGCAATAAATAACAATAACAGAATTCCATTTTTTAATAAAAGATCATTCTTTCTGATACTCTTTGGATATCTTAAAATTTTTAACTCCTCAATAGTTTGAACTTTTCCAAAATTATGACCAATATAACAAAACCTCGTTAGAATTTCAAAGACATGTAATATTTGCTTAAATCAGTCTGGACTATTTTTAAACTCTGAAATATGTATCATGCTAACCAATAATCACTATTAAAAAACAACAAACGCATTTTGTAAACTAAGACTATTAAGTCCTCATATAACCATAACCAAAACTCATTTGTTTAATGTGCTTATTTATGTCACATGTTTAAAATACTTTCGACATATTTGGACGTTGTTCATTACCTATAGAAGCGAGCACGTTAAAGAAATGAAGCATAAAATTTGTGAAGTCATTTTAGGCAGTCTCGCATTTATTGAAATATATCTGGCTGTTTTTTAAAAATTTTATTGATACTTTTCGCTTCTTTTGATAATTCAGTTTATTTATTATTCTGCTGTAACCTGAAATCTTAATTAAATATTAATTTTCTGATCAGATAAATAGATTTGATTCTGATACTGTTAAGAAACTTCTCCGTGTATGGAGTTAGCTCATTTTATCTTTGGTGTTGTGTGGTTTAAGATTCAGGTTCTTTCTTACACTTACACCGGAAATTTATTCCTGAACCCCGGCATCCCTTATACCCAAATGAATATAAGAAGACCATCAGTCTATAGCACAACTTCAAAATGAGATCTGAGTCTTAACATTTCATCAAATATCCATAGTCGTATTCAAATTCACGTGTTAGAGACTTCGAAATTTATAAGGCAACTACTGCACTTTCGCATCACTGCGAAAATCGATTTATATTGTTTGTAATGCACATTTTTTTATAATTTTATAAAGGCATTGATATAAATGAAGTTTTTCAATACAAATAACAATGCCATATTACTGTTTTCGTAAATTTTCATACTTTGGATTCTCAAAAAAAAATTTGCTTAGAAGAAGAAATAATGTATATTTTTGCATTTATTATTAATTGATAATAGGAGTCATTAAAATCTTCATATTTGTTGCAAGAATCTCGTTTTTCTTTCCAACTTGTGGTTTTCATTGCTCCAAAAGTCTATTCCTTCAAACTATAAATTTATTTGCTTTACATGAAAATTTTAAAATTGCAACAATATTGCGAAAACCAATGATTTGAAATTAATTTATTCGAAAATGCGCAAAACAAATACAACTTCATAGAACAGTAAAGTACTAATGTTGGGCAAGAAAGTTACATCTGAATAACCTGAATGCAAAAATGTTAGGAAATATAATGATAACAAGACATTTTTCCCTGGTGTATTATAGCCTAAAATTGCTGAAAAACTTTTGACTGCAATAACAAGCAAAAGAAAGAAGAAATTTGAAAGCAAGTTCCTGATTTTATACTTTCTTTGCATTGAAAAACTTTTTTTATTCCTTCACGATCCTCTTTCACTGTAATGTGCACTATACCTTTCACTTTTTTGGAAAAGGAGGAGATTTAAAAAAAATCAAATTTCATCGTTTTCCCTAATAAACACTACTTTAGTTACCATTAAGGCCGTTTTCCTTTTTAAAAACCTTGCATTTGGCACAGCACCTTCTTCTTTGAGCCTTTTGCCAGAAAAAAACATAGCAAACCTCATAAACACTGAAACCAAAGCGGTACATAAAATTTTGAATGACCCCCTGAACGCACCGACTCCTACACGGTCCTCCCTCACCCAATCCTCGAAAGAAGTGACGCGTTCTCACTCTATTGGACCCACCACCTAATTACCAGGTGAATCGTCGAGGCGTCCTCCTTTGACAATTCATCAAAACCCTGTTCTCGACGTCCTACAACCGGGAAGTCTCACCTTGCCAAACTTCACTCTTTTTTTCCCTCTGCCAGTCATTACGGCCCTTTGGACACACTGTGCCGAGTAATTAGAGACAACCACAAAACAGTTTGGGTGACTGACTAGCGCTCTAATAATCGGTTAGGGCCCACTGCTGATGATCTTCCGCGGAGGACCATGGTGGATGATGAATCTTCCGTCGTGCCACAATGAAGCGGGATTCGAACAGATGGCGAGCGATTTTGTGTGCCACGATCAGTTATTCTTCTCTAGTATTACCATTAACTAAGATAATATTCCAGCTGACTTAGAGGAGTGAAAAAAACTGGAAATAATACGTTGCCACTGTCCTCCTCAGATAGAATTTAGGGAAACTTATCGTGGATGATAAAGAAATCTTGATCACGCACATCGTATTTAAGTCTTCCTTGGTGCACGAAAAAAATTATTTTCTTAGATGCTCTCTCCCTTAAAGTTCAGAAATTGTCTGTAGAAAAGTTTAAATTAATGACAATATTTGTTCGATTTCTTTCTCGGAGGTGACGAGAGGTCCTATTTAATTGCTGGGTGGAATGCGACAAATTATTCAGGAAGTGTAGTCAAGATCATTTATAAGATCTTGGAGAACTTTCGTTTAGGAAGAATATTTTTTATGTGACGTGAAATTGCTACTTCAAGCTACTTGATGGTACTACTGGAAAGTTGTGATTTTCAAAGCACACATAGTGGCTGGAGTGATAGCTTTGGACTTTTAGCCCAATAGCCAATCGTATGCTTCAAGTAATTTTACTTAGTTGACTTAAAAAATATATGTGGCTTTACTTTAAATTTCGTATTTTTATTTCCCAAACAATGTTATTGTAGTATTTTTAAATTAGTTGCGTTGCAAATAAACAACATTTACAAAAAGATTTATTTGCTATTCCTTAAAATCTTTTTTCAGGAATAAATCGTTTTAAGATTACAGCATTTACAACTTTTTACAATGTTTCCGAATGTTTTGTACTGAAACGGAATGGAACGGATTTGCTTTTTCAATGATTCATGAATATCAGTGTTCAAAAATTTTGTTTAATATAGTATTTGTGAAGCTAAATCATACGGTTCCTTACCCTATTTCTCATTAATAAACAATAGAACTGCAACGACACTTGGAAACCGTATTGAGTGAAATTGTACAGGATTCTTTTTCCAGTTAGTTAAAAGAATCAAAATGAAAGATATTAGCAAAATAGATCCAGTGTGATAGGTAAACTTTTAAACTTCATTAAACCATGTGTTAAAACCAATCCTTAACTTTGACAATTATATGAACAACAGAAAAAAGTGCTACATAAAAAAGTGAAAAAAGTTAGATTTTCTTGTTTAAGATAAAGGAACAAAATTTAGTTTCCCCCAAAATAACCAGATATATAAATAAATAATAAATGAATGAAAAAAATGTAGATTAAATAATTATAGAATGTAAGGAAACTATCAAATAAAATATACGTTGTGGGGGACAGATCATTCAATATCTTTTAACTTAAATATTACTATCAAAGCAACGTGCATTTAAAAAATTATATTCTAAGAAATTAGCAGAGTATATTTTTATAAATTAACGCCCATTTAAAAATACCTGGCGTGATTGAAAACATTAATATATCCTGCTCATTTCGATAGAATAAGCTCAATTCAGGTTCAAAATGAATGAAATGATCCGAACAATAACACGACATTAGGAATTGGAAAAAGCTGAAATTAAGATGATTTCTATCAGCAATCAATTTTAATTCTCAGAAAGCGTCAAGGGATGTAAAAGTCCCAAAATCGTGTTTTCAGTGAAAACCTTTAGTACTAAAAAGATGCTCTCCTTCGCAGTATTTAAAATATGGAACATAAAAAAAGTCCAATGATACCTTTAAATATTTAAATTATTTTAGTTGTCTTAGATTATTTTAGTTATCTACCTTTCTTTAAATATGACTTATACATTTATTAGACTTATGCATTTATTAATTAGTAAAGTTCTCATTCTAAATAAATAGAATAAAAAAAATCTCTTTTTTAAAAATAGGTGAATACTAGTACATTCTAATAAGAGAGTTCAAATGACATTTAATTTTCAGAGCTTAATGAAGCGAAGATGTAAAATTGATGGCTTCATAGACTCACCTTGAATTCATTTCAGCCAGATGCCTAGCATTTGGAAATATGGATCTCTCGCATTAAATATACTCATCAATATTCAATCTTAATATAAATAAAAGTCATTGTGGGTATGTGGGTGGGTATGTA